>QNTS01004550.1:74481-96358 GCA_003317085.1 Hucho hucho
GTTCTCATGATCATTGCAACTCCACGAGGTGAGATCTTGCATGGAACCCCAGGCCGAGGGAGATTGACAGTTCTTTTGTGTTTCTTCCATTTGCGAATAATCGCACCAACTGTTGTCACCTTCTCACCAAGCTGCTTGGCGATGGTCTTGTAGCCCATTCCAGCCTTGTGTAGGTCTACAATCTTGTCCCTGACATCCTTGGAGAGCTCTTTGGTCTTGGCCATGGTGGAGAGTTTGGAATCTGATTGATTGATTGATTGCTTCTGTGGACAGGTGTCTTTTATACAGGTAACAAGCTGAGATTAGGAGCACTCCCTTTAAGAGTGTGCTCCTAATCTCAGCTCATTACCTGTATAAAAGACACCGGGGAGCCTGAAATCTTTCTGATTGAGAGGGGGTCAAATACTTACTTCCCTCATTAAAATGCAAATCAATTTATAAAAATTTTCACATGCGTTTTTCTGGATTTGTTTGTTGTTATTCTGTCTCTCACTGTTCAAATAAACCTACCATTAAAATGATAGACTGATCATTTCTTTGTCAGTGGGCAAACGTACAAAATCAGCAGTGGATCAAATACTTTTTTCCCTCACTGTATGTGGTGTCTTGTTGTTACCTGACACGCTAGGCGTGGTGCTGTTGCAGAAAATATTTTTCCAAGTGTATAGATACATTACTGCTTAATGAGATATGTACACAAACCTCATCTCTCAGGGTGAGCCCTTCACAGCTGTCCCTGTGCTGGAGTTACCACAATCCCGTGTGAGCCAGATAAGGAGGAAGAGGGATCGGGTCATCCCTCCAATCAATGTAGCCAAGAATGTCAGGAGCCCCTATAGTACAGGTTTGTGTTACTGTACACACACACACACATACAAACACACACACATACACACACAGGTACCTCCTTAACGTATTATTGACTGCTTCGTGTTTCCTGTGTTGTTCAGATCAGGTACAGTAATGATAGCGCAGTGAAGATGCTTTATATGATCACAGGCAAGGGGGCAGACCATCCTCCAGTTGGCCGATTCAAGATCAAAAGGAACACTTGTTGGCTGTCTGTCATGGACAGTGGCGACCCGTCATTCAGGGCAGATGGGCAGAGCCCCACCTGTTTTGTGCCCCACATTTTTAGAAGGAAAAAAATATATATATCATTGAATTAATAAAGCTGCATACAAACATGGTCTCTTTTTTGTTTTCTTGAGTACGGCAGCTCCAAAATGCAGGTGTTTCAGCCTAGCTTAGTGCTTTCTGTGGTGGTGGGGTAAGCCAGTAGCATACAACAATGACAATGCACCACAGTTTAAACAAACAACGGTATATCTAAGTTACTATAACATAACTATTGCTCTATCAGTATTACTACAGTATATTATAGATTCATATAACTATATCAGTGTACGACAATGCTGAGACAGGTCAGTTTACCCAAATAGAATTTCCTGGATTATCATCATCTGTTTGCATTCAAGAAACTCTCTTTTTAGTCACCCAACTTCTCTCCCATTTATTTGCCAGTACACAGCCTCATTTCCAGAGAACCAGATGCCTGCCTTAGTGGTGGTGATGGCAGTGACAGATGCTGACCAGTCCCGTTCACCAGCCTGGAGGAGCAGGTTCAGGATTGTACAGGGAGACACCGATTGCATTTTCAACATCTCCACTGGATCTATAGGAGATCAGGGAATCATTACCACCGCCAAAGTTACAACAATGTTATATGGCAGGTTTTTAATCATTCAGAACTGTTTTCACTATGTGTAATTTAGACACTCTTCTCTCTTTCGATCTTTGTATGTCTCTCTCTCTAGGAGGTGGATTAGAGAGTTTATAGGCCTCACCGTACAGACATTTTTGTGAGAAGACCGATTTTTGGTATGCCTCATGGTCTGACAAACACAGCTGTAGCTCGGCCACATTCCACCGCAGGTGCGGAAGGCCGCCATAGGCGGATGCGGTGTATTGATAAATATGTGTAAAAAATATATATACATTATATACAGTACCAGTCAAAGGTTTGGACACATCTACTCATTTTTCTTAATTTTTACTATTTTCTACATTGTAAAATAATAGTGAAGACATCAAAACTATGAAGTAACATATAAGGAATCATGTAGTGACCAAAAAAGTGTTAAACAAATCAAAATATATTTGAGATACTTCAAAGTAGCCACACTTGGCCTTGATGACAGCTTTGCACACTCTTGGCATTCTCTCAACCAGCTTCAAGAGGAATGTTTTAACAACAGTATTGAAGGAGTTCCCACATATGCTGTTGGCTGCTTTCCCTTCACTCTTTGGTCCAACTCATCCCAAGCCATCTCAATTGGGTTGAGGTCGGGTGATTGTGGAGGCCAGGTCATCTGACGCAGCACTCTATCACTCTCCTTGGTCAAATAGCCCTTACACAGCCTGGAGGTGTGTTTTGGGTCATTGTCCTTTTGAAAAACAAATGATAGTCCCACTAAGCGCAAACCAGATGGGATGGCATATCGCTGCAGAATGCTGTGGTAACCATGCTGGTTATGTGTGCCTTGAATTCTAAATAAATCACAGACAGTGTCACCAGAAAAGCACCCCCACACATCACACCTCCTCCATGCTTCACGATGGGAACCACACATGCGGAGATCATACGTTCACCTACTCTGCTTCTCACAAAGACATGGCAGTTGGACCCAAAAATCTCACATTTGGACTCATCAGTCTAATGTCCATTGCTCATGTTTCTTGGCCCAAGCGAGTATCTTCATCTAATTGGTGTCCTTTGGTAGTGGTTTCTTTGCAGCAATTTGACCATGAAGGCCTGATTCACGCAGTCTCCTCTAAACAGTTGATGTTGAGATGTGTCTGTTTCTTGAACTCTGTGAAGCATTTATTTTGGCTGCAATTTCTGAGGCTGGTCGCTCTAATTAAATTATCCTCTGCAGCAGAGGTAAGTCTGGGTCTTCCTTTCCTGTGGCGGTCCTCATGAGAGCCAGTTTCATCATAGCGCTTGATGGTTTTTGCGACTGCACTTGAAGAAACTTTCAAAGTTCTTGAAATTTTCCGTATTGACTAACCTTCATGTCTTAAAGTAATGATGGACTGTCGTTTCTCTTTGCTTATTTGAGCTGTTCTTGCCATAATATGGACTTGGTCTTTTACCAAATAGGACTATCTTCTGTATACCACCCCTACCTTGTCACAACACAACTGATTGGCTCAAACACATTAAGAAGGAAAGAAATTCCACAAATTAACTTTTAACAAGGCACACCTGTTAATTGAAATGCATTCCAAGTGACTACCTCATGAAGCTGGTTGAGAGAATGCCAAGAGTGTGCAAAGCTGTCATCCAGGCAAATTGTGGCTACTTTGAAGAATCTCAAATATAAGATGATTTTTATTTGTTTAACACTTTTTTGGTTACTACATGATTCCATATGTGTTATTTCATAGTTTTCATGTCTTTATTATTATTCTACAATGTAGAAAACAGTAAAAATAAAGAAACACATACTTGGACACATACTCATTCCAAGGTTTTTCTTTATTTTTACTATGTTCTACATTGTAGAATAATAGTGAAGACATCAAAACTATGAAATAACACTTAAGGAATCATGTCGTGACCAAACAAATGTTAAACAAATCAAAATATATTGTAGATTTTAGATTCTTCAAAATAGCCACCCTTTGCCTTGATGAAAGCTTTGCACACTCTTGGCAATGCATACCATTCCATGAGCGCAGTGTTTATTTTTCAACTCGAATCAATGAGCCCAATCAGTCCTCCATGACAACAAAATCATAAACAACAGAGTAAGGCTGGCTAATAAGTCCTTCGTTTTGGGGTCATGCTCAGGTGAAACAACTTGGCTTATCTATACTTCCATATTTCCAAGTCCTATTCTTGAAGATGAAGGGGTATAACATTTATTGGAAAGACTGGAATTCTGATAGACTTTGGTTTTTAATGTTAAGATATAATTGAATTGTATTATTATATGGAGTAGAAAGCGATGGGTTAGAAGAAGCCTACATCAAATCAAATCCAATTTTATTTGTCACATACACATGGTTAGCAGATGTTAATGCGAGTGTAGCGAAATGCTTGTGCTTCTAGTTCCGACCATGCAGTAGTATCTAACAAGTAATCTAACAAATTCACAACAACTACCTTATACACACAAGAGTAAAGGAATGAATACGAGTATGTACATATAAATATATGGATGAGCGATGGCTGATCGGCGTAGGCAAGATGCAGTAGATGGTATGGAGTACAGTATATACATATGAGATGAGTAATGTAGGATATGTAAACATTATATAAATGGCATCGTTTAAAGTGGCTAGTGATACATTTATTTCATCCAATTATAATTATTTAAGTGGCTAGAGATTTGAGTCGATGGCCGAACGGCATAGGCAAGATGCAGTATATGGTTTAGAGTACAGTGTATACATTTGATATGAGTAATGTCGGATATGTAAACATTATATACAAAATTGTTTAAAGTGGCTAGTGATACATTTGTTACATCCAATTCCTATTTTTAAAGTGGCAAGAGATTTAAGTCAGTATGTTGGCAGCAGCCACTCAATGTTAGTGATGGCTGTTTAACAGTCTGATGGCCTTGAGGTAGAAGCTGTTTTTCAGTCTCTCGGTCCCAGCTTTGATGCACCTGTACTGACCTCGCCTTCTGGATGATAGCGGGGTGAACAGGCAGTGGCTCGGGTGGTTGTTGTCCTTGATGATCTTTTTGGCCTTCCTGTGACATCGGGTGGTGTAGGTGTCCTGAAGGGCAGGTAGTTTACCCCCGGTGATGCGTTGTGCAGTCCTCACTACCCTCTGGAGAGCCTTACGGTTGTGGGNGGAGCAGTTGCCGTACCAGGCGGTGATACAGCCCGACAGGATGCTCTCGATTGTGCATCTGTAGAAGTTTGTGAGTGATTTTGGTGACAAGCCAAATTTCTTCAGCCTCCTGAGGTTGAAGAGGCGCTGTTGCGCCTTCTTCACCACGCTGTCTGTGTGGGTGGACCAATTCAGTTTGTCCGTGATGTGTACGCCGAGGAACATACAACTTTCCACCTTCTCCACTACTGTCCCGTCGATGTGGATAGGGGGGTGCTCCCTCTCCTGTTTCCTGAAGTCCACGATCATCTCCTTTGTTTTGTTGACATTGAGTGAGAGGTTATTTTCCTGACACCACACTCCGAGGGCCCTCACCTCCTCCCTGTAGGCCGTCTCGTCGTTGTTGGTAATTAAGCCTACCACTGTAGTGTCGTCAGCAAACTTGATGATTGAGTTGGATGCGTGCTTGGCCACGCAGTCATGGGTAAACAGGGAGTACAGGAGAGGGCTGAGAACGCACCCTTGTGGGGCCCCAGTGTTGAGGATCAGCGGGGTGGAGATGTTGTTTCCTACCCTCACCACCTGGGGCCGGCCCGTCAGGAAGTCCAGGACCCAGTTGCACAGGGCTGGGTCGAGACCTAGCCAGCTGGTCTGCGCATGCTCTGAGGACACGGCCAGGGATGCCATCTGGGCCAGCAGCCTTGCGAGGGTTAACACATTTAAATGTTTTCCTTACGTTGGCTGCGGTGAAGGTGAGCCCACAGGTTTTGGTAGCGGGCCGTGTCGGTGGCACTTAACCAACACATAAAGTAAAATGTCCATATGTGGCCAGCTATGTAAAATTTAACATTGGTTTATCCTGCAATAGATGTTGTTCAATGCGTAACATACATTTTTGTCTTCTTCTAATGCCTCTTAAGGGGAAAGTAATCTAAAAGTAACAGAATGTAATCAGATTACGTTACTGAATTTTGGTCATCCAAAAGTTACATTACTTATTACAATTTTGGACAGGTAACTTGTAACTGTAATGGATTACATTTAGAAAGTAACCTACCCAACCCTGCTATCGGGACTGCCGGCCGGACCTAGCTTTCGAATCTACCGCACACCCAAAGCTGATTTGTGAAGGTACTCGAGGCAAAGGGCAAAACTGGAGAAACAGGAAAAAGTCTTTGCAGACTTCCAGTCAATGCAAATTAATTTTAATTATAGATGAGCCATCATTAAGTCAACCTTCATCAGCGCATATCTCCTCAAATAACAGTGGGACAGATGAGGCCACACAGCGAGCCAGAGGTCATTGAAGACACAAAAAAATTGATTTACACCCTACCCTGTGTTTGATACAACATGTATGTGGGCAAGACATCCATAAGCTTGAAACAGAGAATGTAAACATACATTTTATTCAATTATTGCACCCACACTCCTCATTGGTTTATAGAAGCAGATACCTACATGCCATCTCCTCATTGGTTAAACCCACGTGGGTGATTGAAAGATGAACTGAGTTTGGTCAGTCGGCATGGTAACTATGACAATCGCCATATAAAGTCCAAAGAAGAAAAAGCCTGGGAGGAGAGATGACAAGAAACAATTAGGTTGACCATTTTATGTGTGGATTATTTGTCGGAGTAGAGGACCTTGTCCATTTCAGGTAAAATAACAACTCAATGTTTATATCCCAGGACAAATTATCTAGCAACAGCAAGCTAGTTAAATTAGACAAATTAGCTTGCAACTGCAAGCTAGCTAGCTAAATTGCTATAAATGTTTAATGCTTTTCGACCTGTCCCCAAATTAATAGAATTGCTTCAGAGTTTGTTTTCATATTTCAACCTGTGTGTCGTGATCGCGTTTGGTGTGTGGGGACAAAATCAATTTGCCCAAGATGGCGCACGCGCTCCCGGTTTGGGTACGGTGTTAGACGCAATGATAAAAATATGGGTTATTTTTATGAACACTACATTCACTGTGTACAAGACACCTGGTAATCTAAAGTACCCAAAACTGCCGCTAGATGTCATAATAGAACATAACATGTCATACATGTATTTCTACTAGAACCCAACACGTGTAAAGAACCATGATTTCATCCTTGCGTCTTATAGAACTCTTATGTTTGCTTATTCTCTGTTTCAAGCTTCTGGATGTCTTGTCCAAGTACATGTTGTCACAAACACAGCGTAGGATGTAAATCACATTTTTTGTGTTACAGTGATAAAGGCTTGATCACATGCGTCTTTTTCCATACCCAGGGTGTCTGACGTTTTTTTTGTGTTGTTGCACTGAGCACAATTGCCACAGGGGTCGTTTCCATCTCTCAGGGGAGTAAGGAGGGTTTGTTTAGAACCTGTGTTGTGGCTGGCTCGGACTAGTCTACTGCGAAGATTGGGACCCAGTTTGTAAACAAATAAGGGAGGGTCGTTGAATTCCTGGCTGAGCGTTGGGTCTGAGGAGAGCATATGCCAGTGTTTCCTCACTGTTTTTAATCATAAAGGCTTTGGGGTTGAATGTAGTTAAGCAAGTAACGGAGACCTCCTTAGAAGTTAACACTTTTTTGAGTACAGTGAGGGAAAAAAGTATTTGATCCCCTGCTGATTTTGTACGTTTGCCCACTGACAAAGAAATGATCAGTCTATAATTTTAATGGTAGGTTTATTTGAACAGTGAGAGACAGAATAACAACAAAAAAATTCAGACAAACGCATGTGAAAAATGTTATAAATTGATTTGCATTTTAATGAGGGAAATAAGTATTTGACCCCCTCTCAATCAGAAAGATTTCTGGCTCCCAGGTGTCTTTTATACAGGTAACGAGCTGAGATTAGGAGCACACTCTTACAGGGAGTGCTCCTAATCTCACTTTGTTACCTGTATAAAAGACACCTGTCCACAGAAGCAATCAATCAATCANGAAAATGGGTCGTGGATGGGTATTCCAGCATGACAATGACCCAAAACACACGGCCAAGGCAACAAAGGAGTGGCTCAAGAAGAAGCACATTAAGGTCCTGGAGTGGCCTAGCCCATCTCCAGACCTTAATCCCATAGAAAATCTGTGGAGGGAGCTGAAGGTTCGAGTTGCCAAACGTCAGCCTCGAAACCTTAATGACTTGGAGAAGATCTGCAAAGAGGAGTGGGACAAAATCCCTCCTGAGATGTGTGCAAACCTGGTGGCCAACTACAAGAAACGTCTGACCTCTGATTGCCAACAAGGGTTTTGCCACCAAGTACTAAGTCATGTTTTGCAGAGGGGTCAAATAATTATTTCCCTCATTAAAATACAAATCAATTCATAACATTTTTCACATGCGTTTTTCTGGATTTTTTTGTTGTTATTCTATCTCTCACTGTTCAAATAAACCTACCATTAAAATTAGACTGATCATTTCTTTGTCAGTGGGCAAATGTACAAAATCAGCAGGGGATCAAATACTTTTTTCCCTCGCTGTATATCTTGCCGAGGTTTAGAGAGCGCAACTTGGTATGCTTGTTTCATGTTGACAGCTTTATCAATAGTCCTCTGTCAAATGACACACTTCTGAGCCTATAGAAATGGCTCTTGTGTAAGCCTCTTTCAAGGGCACTATGATTAGCATTACTTGCTAGGAGAAAAGGGTTTCTGTGGAGATATTCTCTGATGAAGGTCGACTGACCAAAAGCTCAGCTATAATTAAAATAAATTTGCATCTGACAGATACTTTTTCCTGTTTCTCCTGCTAGTACACCTTTTGAAGTTTAAATTGAATTGAAATTGTAACTTCTAATTACTAAAATGAAAATGGCTGCTGATCCACCGACCGTCGAATGTCAACTTGTCAAAGTCAAGTCTATTATATTTCTATATTTCTATGATTTTAATAGGTTTCCTATTTAGGATTGACAGTATAATTTAAAACAACAGATATTCCTATTCAAGTCAATATTCTCTTATGTGTGGACCTCCAACCATCTTTGTGGTACCATTTGAAAGTAGAAATTTCTATTTTATTCCCATTTTAGTACATTTATCAGCCAAAACATGGCTTTATTCAAGAGCATCTTGTGTCTCAATCAAGGGCGGGCATAACATAAAAACCTCAGATGATGTAAAATTGTCATTTTTTTTTCTCTTTTTTTTCACCTTTATTTAACCATGTAAGCTAGTCGAGAACAAGTTCTCATTTACAACTTCGACCTGGCCAAGATAAAGCAAAGCAGTGCGACACAAACAACAACACAGAGTTACACAAGCATACAGTCAATAACACAATAGAGAAAAAAAAGAAAGTCTATATACAGTGTGTGCAAATGGAGTGAGGAGGTAAGGCAATAAATAGGCCATAGTAGCGAAGTAATTACAATTTGGCAAATTAACACTGGAGTGATAGATGAGCAGATGATGATGTGCAAGTAGAAATACTGATGTGCAAAAGAGCAGAAAAGTAAATAAAAACAATATGGGAATGAGGTAGGTAGATTGGGTGGGCTATTTACAGATGGGCTATGTACAGCAGCAGCAATCGGTTAGCTGCTCAGATACCTGATGTTTAAAGTTAGTGAGGGAGATATAAATCTCCAGATTCAGAGATTTTTGCAATTCGTTTCAGTCACTGGCAGCAGAGAACTGGAAGGAAAGGCGGCCAAAGGAGGTGTTGGCTTTGGGGGTGACCAGTGAGATATACCTGCTGGAGCGCTTGCTACGGGTGGGTGTTGTTATCGTGATTAGCGAGCTGAGATAAGGCGGAGCTTTACCTAGCATAGACTTATAGATGACCTGGAGCCAGTGGGTCTTTCGACGAATATGTAGCGAGGGCCAGCCGACTAGACCATACAGGTCGCAGTGGTGGGTGGTATAAGGAGCTTTGGTAACAAAACAGATGGCACTGTGATAGACTGCATCCAGTTTGCTGAGTAGAGTATTGGAAGCTATTTTCTAGACGGTTAAAAAGCATGCATATGGTTTTACTAGCTTTTAAGAGCAGTTGGAGGCCACGGAAGGAGTGTTGTATGGCATTAAAGCTCGTTTGGAGGTTAGTTAACGCATTGTCCAAAGAAGGGCCAGATGTATACAGAATGGTGTCGCCTGCGGAGAGGTGGATCAGGGAGTCACCCGCAGCAAGAGCGACATCGTTGATATATACAGAGAAAAGAGTCGTCCCAATAATTAAACCCTGTGGTACCCCCATAGAGACTGCCAGAGGTCCGATCAACAGGCCCTCCGATTTGACACACTGAACTATGTCTGCGAAGTAGTTGGTGAACCAGGCGAGGCAGTCATTTGAGAAACCAAGGCTATTGAGTCTGCCGATAAGAATACAGTGATTGACAGACTTGAAAGCCTTGGCCAGGTCGATGAAGACGGCTGCATAGTACTGTCTTTTATTGATGCCGGTTATGATATCGTTTAGTACCTTGAGCATGGTTGAGGTGCACCCGTGACCAGCTCGGAAACCGGATTGCACAGAGGCGAAGGTACGGTTGGATTCGAAATGGTCAGTGATCTGTTTATTAACTTGGCTTTCGAAGACTTTAGAAAAGCAGGGCAGGATGGATATAGGTCTATAACAGTTTGGGTTATAGCCCGCTTACCCGCTTTAAAGAGGGGGATGACCGCAGCAGCTTTCCAATCTTTAGGGACCTCGGACGATACGAAAGAGAGGTTGAACAGACTGGTAATAAGGGTTGCAACAATGGCGGCGGATAATTTCAGAAAGAGAGGGTCCAAATTGTCTAGCCCAGCTGATTTGTACGGATCCAGGTTTTGCAGCTCTTTCTGAACATCTGCTATCTGGATTTGGGTGAATGAGAAGCTGGGGAGGCTTGGGCAAGTAGCTGCGGGGGGTGTGGAGCTGTTGGCAAGGGTTGGGGTAGCCAGGAAAGCATGGCCAGCCGTAGAGAAATGCTTATTGAAATTTTCGATTATCGTGGATTTATCAGTGGTGACCGTGTTACCTAGCCTCAGTGCAGTGGGCAGCTGGGAAGAGGTGCTCTTGTTCTCCAATGACTTTACAGTGTCCCAAAACGTTTTGGAGTTAGAGCTACAGGATGCAAACTTCTGTTTCAAAAAGCTAGCCTTTGCTTTCCTGACTGACTGCGTGTATTGGTTCCTGACTTCCCTGAACAGTTGCATATCGCGGGGACTATTCAATGCTATTGCAGTCCGCCACAGGATGTTTTTGTGCTGGTCAAGGGCCGTCAGGTCTGGAGTGAACCAAGGGCTATATCTGTTCTTAGTTCTACATTTTTTGAATGTGGCATGCTTGGTGAGGAAATTACTTTTAAAGAATGACCAGGCATCCTCGACTGACGGGATGAGGTCAATATCCTTCCAGGATACCCGGGCCAGGTCTAAGCTACAACATATCCAAATAAATATATTTTTTTATACATTTTTAAATATACTGAACTAAAGTGTTGGTCCCACCAAAAATATTATTTCTCTCAAATTTGGTGCACACATTTGTTTAAATCCCAGTTAGTGAACATTTTCTCCTTTGCCAAGATAATCCACCTGACAGGTGTGACATATCAAGAAGCTGATTAAACAGCATGTTCTTACACAGGTGCACCTTGTGCTGGGGACAATGAAAGGCCACTCTTAACATGCCACAGATTTCTCAAGTTTTGAGGGAGAGTGCAATTGGCATGTTGACTGCTGGAATGTCACCAGAGCTGTTTCCAGATAATTTTATGTTAATGTCTCTACCATAAGCCTCCTCCTAACATCGTTTTAGAGAATTTAGCAGTACGTCCAACCGGCCTCACAACCACAAACCACGTGTAACCACGCCAGCCCAGGACCTTCTTCACCTGCGGGATCGTCTGAGACCAGCCACTGGGACAGCTGATGGAACTGAGGAGTCTTTATGTCTGTAATAAAGGCATTTAGTGGGGAAAAGCTCATTCTGATTGGGTCTGGCTCCCAAATAGATGGGCCTATGCCCTCCCACGCCCACCCATGGCTGCGCCCCTGACCAGTCATGTGAAATCCATATATTTTTTTTATTTTACCTTAATTTAACTAGGCAAGTCAGTTCAGAACAAATTCTTATTTTCATGACGGCCTAGGAACAGTGGGTTAACTGCCTTGTTTAGGGCCTAATGAATTTATTTCAATTGACTGATTTCCTTATATGAACTGTAACTCAGTAAAATCATAAAAATTGTTGCATGTTGCGTTTATATTTTTGTTCAGTATAGTTTGACAGCTTTTAAATGATGTAAATCTCAACAATGTATATTTTATAGTAATGAAGACATGGATGTCTCATGGTAAAAAATAGGTAATCTCTTGAAGGTTTTGGCATTCAGGTCCAAAATGTCACTTTCTGAGCACTTCTACAATGGCAAAATATATATGAAAGGTTTTGTTCAAATCAAATGAGGTTCTGTCAAAAAATTTATCTAAAAAAATTATATATATATTAATTTTGTTCAGAACATTAACCATGTGTGTTCTCTTGTTTTCTACTGTTCTGTAGTTTCAACCCGATGAGTCGTCTGACAAAGAACTTTGCATCCTGCATGCCCAGGCATGGATCAAAGCTGGCGAGACATTCAATGACGTCATCTTCACAGAAGAATCAACTGTGGACCTTGAGCAATTTGCTAAAAAAAAAGGAAGAAGATCAAGCCAGCCGAGTCCAAAGCATCCGCTCAAACTCCAAATTGCCACCCACACAAACTCTGTTATATTTAGGCCTATTTACATGTTTATTTCTAGTATTGTACCTAATGTTGGCTGTAAGGCTAAATGTATTTTTTTCTTCTCCAAATGCAGACAATGACCCAATACACACTGCCGCCTGGGTTTGCATTGCAAATGAGGGCATAAACTGGGTCAAATACATTGATAATCTCAGTAAGGTTTTACCCATGGTCGTGGAGCTGGGTGGAAGTGCAACTAAAATGTAGTTTAAAAAAACATCTCGTTGTTTTATTAACAAAAGCATAAAGATGTTGATGAAGAAATACTGCACTGCTGTTTTGAGTTAGAAATGTAACACTTTAGAGTACTTAAGCATCGAATACATAGCAAGATAGGGGATGTTCACACCTACAGTAGCCGGGCTATAAAGAGTCTATTGTCATGCTAATGCTTCCAGCTGTCCATCCCTACTGTAAATAAAAACACAGCTTGTTTACATCTAGTTTACATTCTTTATTGTAACCACAATGTCACATATAACTTGTATCTACCTTTCCAGTTACTTTTAGAGTTTGGGATTTACAAATGTGCACTTTCATTTCATTTTTCGTTAAATCCAGAAAAGGATTTAAGTATAACTTTTGACTGATGCCTTTAGTGAGAAATCTAACGCTTTAATATTTAATCATTTCTGCCCTCTGAATTCATATCTAAGGGGCATTTTTTGCACCATTATTAGTTACATTGTTTTAGTTGGAACATACAGAAAGGCACTAAGAACAGTGGGAGCGTTTCCCTAGTCAGCGCCATTATTTGTGCAATGCCCCTTAAAGGGTTGCTCTGTGCTACCCAGTGGGGTGGGGTGGGGGTCCATCCCCCCTCCCCATGGGATAGGTCCGTCTTCTGTGTGCTGCTCTGCGGCCCGTCCCGTGCCCCCTGCCCTCGTGCATTGAACCTCATGCGCCCACCGCTATCTCAGTGGATAAAGCTGGAGAACAGCAAGGCAATCCCGTTGTATGCCACTCGGGAGCCATGACCAATATGACCAATATACTGTATATTGTCCTGCTAATAGCCCATCCTAGAAACGTTGTTTGCAGAATTCACAGCCTGCTACGCTTGTGAAAAACAGGGTTACTAATATCTGTGAGAATATCTAAGGGGCTTTTATATAATTCTAAATTAATTAATAATAATAATAATCGCTTTGTTTAAAAAACAACGATATTTTGGAGATTATTTCATTTTCAAATAACGTAAACTGAGCGAGGAAAAAGGGAATTCTTGAACATGGGGTGAGACATTGTTACTAATTTGTAAATAAAGCCGTTATTTTGAATTATTTATGTTTTTTGAGGGAGAGAAACCAAAAGCGTCACATCATGGGTCTCCCGGGGTATTGAACCAGTATCTGTAGCAACACAGTTTGCACTGCAATGCAGTGTCTTAGAGGCTACAGTACTACAGTAAGAGCTAAATAATCCTAACATTTCCACACCCTAATTGTAGTCTAAGTTTCTCTTAGAATAAAAACCTTAGTGTAACAACAGTTTTAGTAAGTAATACTGAAGTTATGCACAATTATCAGTTTCTATTTGGTTTATGTTGCCCATTCATTGTCAGTTAGAGATTACATTAGCGCCTTGGGACCCGAAAGCATAATCAGTGCACTAACTCCCCCTTGCGCTGGTCTGGAGCAACGAAGTAGTGACGCAGGGTACCGTACTAAACCCGCAGCATGTTCGCCAAACTTTTAGTTGAGCAACTACTGTAGCTGACATGTATAGTGTTGAGTCACTCGCATACATAGACACTGGCTTTCCTCAAAGCCAGTGGCAATTTATTACTCAAGATTGAAAAAAGTAATGGGCCTAGACAGCTGCCTTGGGGAATTCCTGATTCTATCTGGATTATGTTGGAGGCTTCCATTAAAGGTAACTCTTTATCCACAATATAGCAGGAGGTGTAAAGCCATAACACAAAAGTTTTGCCAGGAGCAGACTATGATCGATAATGTCAAAGGCCACACTGAAGTCTAGCAAAACAGCCCCACAATAATTTTATCATCAATTTCTCTCAGCCAATCATCAGTCATTTGTGTAAGTGCTGTGCTTATTGAATCAATAAATCAAACTTATAAAGCCCTTCTTATATCAGCTGATGTACAGAGTGCTGTACAGAAACCTAGCCTAAAACCCCAAACAGCAAGCAATGCAGGTGTAAAAGCACGGTGGTTAGGAAAAACTCCCTAGAAAGGCCAGAACCTAGGAAGAAACCTAGAGAGGAACCAGGCTGTGAGGGGTGGCCAGTCCTCTTCTGGCTGTGCCGGGTGGAGATTATAACAGAACATGGCCAAGATTTTAAAATGTTAATAGATTACCAGCAGGGTCAAATAATAATAATCACAGTGGTTGTCGAGGGTGCAACAGGTCAGCACCTCCGGAGTAAATGTCAGTTGGCTTTTCATAGCCGATCATTCAGAGTATCTCTACCTCTCCTGCTGTCTCTAGAGAGTTGAAAACAGCAGGTCTGGGACAGGTAGCATGTCTGGTGAACAGGTCAGGGTTCCATAGCCGCAGGCAGAACAGTAGAGACTGGAGCAGCAGCACGGCCAGGTGGACTGGGGACAGCAAGGAGTCATCAGGCCAGGTAGTCCTGAGGAATGGTCCTAAGGCTCAGGTCCTCCGAGAGAAATAAAGAGAGAAAAAGAGAGAGAATTAGAGAGAGCATGCTTAAATTCACACAGGACACCGGATAAGAGAGGAGAAATATTCCAGATATAACAGACTGACCCTAGCCCCCTGACACAAACTACTGCAGCATAAATACTGGAGGCTGAGACAGGAGGGGTCGGGAGACACTGTGGCCCCGTCCGACGATACCCCTGGACAGGGCCAAACATGCCCTTCTCTATAAGCATGCCGAAAGTTTGTTGTCAATTTGTTTACTGAAATAGCATTGTATCTGGTCAAACACACATTTTTCCAAAAGTTTACTAAGGGTTGGTAACAGGCTGTTTGGTCGGCTATTTGAGCCAGTAAAGGGGGCTTTACTATTCTTAAGTAGCGGAATGACTTTTGCTTCCCTCCAAGCCTGAGGGCACACACTTTCTTGTAGGCTTAAATTGAAGATGTGGACATATCGTCCGCTATTATCCTCAGTAACTTTCCATCCAAGTTTTCAGACCTTGGTGGCTTGTCATTGTTGATAGACAACAATAATTGTTTCACCTCTTCCACACTAACTTTACGGAATTTAAAATTGCAATGCTTGTCTTTCATAATTTGGTCAGATATACTTGGATGTGTAGTGTCAGCATTTGTTGCTGGCAGGTTATGCCTAAATTTGCTAATCTTGCCAATGAAAAAATTATTAAAGTAGTTGGGAATATCAGTTGGTTTTGTGATGAATGAGCCATCTGATTCAATGAATGATGGAGCTGAGTTTGCCTTTTTTCCCCAAAATTTTATTGAAGGTGCTCCAAAGCTTTATACTATCATTCTTTATTTCATTTATCTTTGTTTCATAGTGTAGTTTCTTCTTCTTTTTATTCCGTTTAGTCACATGATTTCTCAATTTGCAATCAGTTTGCCAATCGGTTGTGCAGCCAAACTTATTTGTCATTCCTTTTGCCTCATCCCTCTCAACCATACACTTTTTTAATTCCTCATCAATCCACAGGGATTTAACCATTTTTACAGTCATTTTCTTAATGGGTGCATGCTTATTAGCAACTGGAATAAGCAATTTCATAAATGTGTCAAGTGCAGTGTCTGTTTGCTCCTCATCACACACCACGGACCAACAGATATTCTTTATCAATAACATAGGAATCACTACAAAACGTATTGTATGACCTCTTATACAATATATTAGGCCCAGCCTTTGGAACTTTGGTTATCCTTGATATGGCTACTATATTGTGATCACTACATCCGATGGATCTGGATTCTGCTTTCAAGCTAATTTATGCAGCATTAGTAAAGATGTCATCAATACATGTTGATGATTTCATTCCTGTGCTGTTTGTAACTAACCTGGTAGGTTGACTGATAACCTGAACAAGGTTGCAGGCACTGGTTACAGTTTGAAGCGTTTCTTGAGTGGGCAGCTTGATGAAAGCCAGTCAATACTTAAAGGTCCCCAAAACATATTTTCAGTACGCTGCAGCTAGCGACTAGAACGAGCTGCAACAAACACTCAAACTGGACGGTTTTATCTCAATCTCTTAATTCAGAGTCTCTTACTGACAGTTGTGGCTGCTTTGCGTGATGTATTGTTGTCTCTACCTTCTTACCCTTTGTACTGTTGTCTGTGCCCAATAATGTTTGTACCATGTTTTGTGCTGCTGCCATGTTGTGTTGCTACCATGTTGTTGTCATGTGTTGCTGCCATGCTGTGTTGTCATGTGTTGCTGCCTTGCTATGTTGTCGTCTTAGGTCTCTCTTTATGTACTGTTCTGTTGTCTCTCTTGTTGTGATGTGTGTTTTGTCCTATATTATTATTATTTTAATTTTATTTATCCCAGCCCCTGTCCCTGCAGGGGGCCTTTTGGTAGGCAGTAATTGTAAATAAAAATGTGTTCTTAACTGACTTGCCTAGTTAAATAAAGGTTAAATAAAAAATAAATTGTAAAAATACACTACGTGGTAATGCTGTTCTGATGGGATGTTGATGTGTAAGACATATTTCCAGAAAGCAATACAATACATACAAATAATAATAATAATAATTATTATTATCATCCCACCCATTCACTCAGCTCACACCAGGACCCCAGATAGCCTGTTCCCCACAGTAGGACACAGTGAGATTTGAATGAGGACCTGCATGGTCTCCTCATCGGCTTTAGTCTAGGAATCTGCTAAATCATCAAGCTACATGTGAATGGTCAACACTCACATTAAGTCTCACCTCCTGCATCTTCTTAAAAGCAAGTGAATATAATTAAATGTCGTGGTAATGATAATGAAATGACAGTAATTTCCTCAAGGACTAGTCATTGTAAAATATACAATACATTTACATCAGAGAGATACAAGTAGATACAAGTGTCCTTACCTGTTTCTTAGTCTTTTCTACACAAATATAATATTATTTAACATTTTACATTATTGTTCACTACAAATATTTTAAAACAAACAATATGTGCAACATACATTAGTCAAATGGTCAATAAAAAAACACAACATATACAGAGCCTCTTACCCAGATCTTGGACTTTCAAATAGAATCTCATAAAAGGCTACTTTCACCATTGGTCCTCCTGAATATAGGGCCTTGTACAGCAGTCACATTTGTTCCTAGCAGGGCTTGGCATCACGGATTGTACTGTACATTTATTAAGCATGTTTCTCTGGATCAGTTCATCTGCTATGGGAATCACCATGGTCACCCTGTGAATGAGCTCAGCCCTTTGCTCATCCACAAACTGGACACCTTCAGTAAGAGAGAGAAAGGTAGAGTTATTTAGCCAATCTTAAATAATTCTCAGTGAATCTGACACTAAGATAATAAGACAAGGTGGGTGGTACATTTAAAATGTTGTTTTCACTAATGTTTGACAAACAGCATATATCTGTCAATGTCATAATAACAATAATACTTTGCAATATTGGTATTATGGGTCTTACTCCTTGCTACAACTAGCTAAGTCATTGATTAATCTGTGAATGATTTAAACCAGTGGGTTTACTGTTGAGAATACAGAAAATCTTGGAGAGAGTACTTAATTCGGGAGCATCTATTAACAATTTTGAGAATGGATAAAATGTTATATTGTTCTTTCTCTACTAAAATAGTAGACTTTAACCTCAGAGTTGACCCCAACAGGAAATATGTCACCTTACCATACTTTTCAGAACATGGTTGGAAGAAGAAGGACTGGAATGGAGAGAAGCAGTTAATTCTGGGAGAGAGAGAGAGAGAGAGAGAGATTGGGGATGGGGAGAAAGAAAGATACCATTAATCCTCCCCATTTATGAACTGTAAACTAAAGGTAAAATAAACTTGAGGTATTGTAGCAACTGTAGCACTCCTCTAATTCCTCTTTCTTTCATTTGTCCCGTTTGTCTCAGTTGTTGCACATGGCGCTTGCAACGCCAGGATTGTGGGTTTGATTCCCCCGTGGAAAATGTATGTAGTCACTATCCTACTGTCATGCTGGATAAGAGCTTCTGTTAAATGACTAAAACGTAATTCATATAACACGAATAAGGAATTATTCCGAGACACAGCTGCTATTTCAGCTTATTTATTTAAAAAAAAAGATTTTACCTTTACTTAACAAGGCAAGTCAGTTAAGAACAAATTCTTACCAGAAAAGCAAGTTCGCCAGCTTGTAGTCCTAAAACACGGAAATTAGTTATCTACGGTTCGTTCAGCCATTCCTATGGTGAAAATGAATGGGGAAAGAATAGTTTTAGGAATAAATGATGGAAATAAGGTCTGAGGATAACACAAGCTTAGGAGATCTTATACTTTTTGTTTTATGAGATAATATCAGTCGAATTATGAAGCATTTATGGGCTTTTTTAAATTACATAAACGCTTCAAAATTCACAAAAAGTGACGTTAGCTGATGAAGAGTATATCATAAAACAATACGTATAAGATGTTTTTACCACAGACCTTATTTTGGTAGTTTATTCAAAAACGCCATTCATTTTCCCATAGGTTTTGTTCAACGAACATTGGTGGACTTAGTGCCTACAAAAAGATGCCATTAGGCTACTATTGCTCCCTATTCAGGCATTTTTGAAAGTCAGGACAATCCTTGTCCTGCAAAGAAATAGGATTTTTAGTAGAAAAAAAATATTTTGCTCGCAGTAGGCATTTAGAATTAAATGTGTAGTGGAGCTTACAGCTACATTATTAACCTACATTACGTGCCCGTCATAGGTCTATCTCCAAAATTTCAATCATAATTTACTTGAAAAACCCAGTTTACACCATCATTTGTCACAATAAAGAAAGTTTGACAAAATAAAATTCCGCCCCTGTCGAACGGATAAAAATGTTGTGAATCTTAAGAAAATGTGTCTTTAGATTTATTTTATTTCACCTTTATTTAACCAGGTAGGCAAGTTGAGAACAAGTTCTCATTTACAACTGCGACCTGGCCAAGATAAAGCAAAGCAGTGCGACACAAACAACAACACAGAGTTACACATGGAATAAACAAACGTACAGTCAATAACACAATAGAAAAGTCTATTCACAGTGTGTGCAGGAAAGATTAGGGAGGTAAGGCAATAAATAGGCCATAGTGGCGAAGTAATTACATTTAAGCAATTAAACACTGGAGTGACATATGTGCAGAAGATGAATGTGCAAGTAGAGATACTGGGGTGCAAAGGAGCAAAAATAAATAAATAACTATATGGGGATGAGGTAGTTGGATGGGCTATTTACAAATGGGCTATGTACAGGTGCAATGATCTGTAAGCTGCTCTGACAGCTGATGCTTAAAGTTAGTGAGGGAATATGAGTCTCCAGCTTCAGTGATTTTTGCAATTCGTTCCAGTCATTGACAGCAGAGAACTCGAAGGAAAGACGACCAAATGAGGAATTGGCTTTGGGGGTGGCTTTGGGTGCTGCTATGGTGACCAATGAGCTGAGATAAGGCAGGGATTTACCTAGCAAAGATTTATAGATGACCTGGAGCCAGTCGGTTTGGCGACGAATATGAAGCGAGGGCCAGCCAAAGAGAGCATACAGGTCGCAGTTGTAATAAGTCCTGTGTGAAGCTGGTAAAAAGGAGTCAGGCGCAGGACAGCAGAATTGAGCAATAAACGTATTTACTCAAATTATTCACAAACAATACAACTCTTAAATAGCGAGCCCACAAACAAAGGACCGTGTTACATACAAACAATCACTCACAAACAAACATGGGGGAACAGAGGGTTAAATAACGAACAAGTAATTGTGGGATTGAAACCAGGTGTGCAAAACAAGACAAAAACAATGGAACATGAAAAGTGGATCGGCAATGGCTAGAAAACCGGTGACGTCAACCGCCGAACACCGCCCGAGCAAGGAGAGGGACCGACTTCGGCGGAAGTCGTGACAGTACCCCCCCCTTGACTCGCGGCTCCAGCAGCTCGCCGACACCAGCCTCGGGGACGACCCGGAGGACGAGGCGCAGGGCGATCCGGATGGAGACGGTGGAACTCCCGCAGCAATGAAGGGTCCAGAACGTTCTCCACCGGCACCCAGCATCTCTCCTCCGGACCGTACCCCTCCCACTCCATGAGGTACTGAAGGCCCCTCCTCCGGTGCCTCGAGTCCAGGATGGCTCGAACAATATACGCCGGGGCCCCCTCAATGTCCAGAGGGGGCAGAGGAACCTCCCGCACCTCAGACTCCTGGAGTGGACCAGCCACCACCGGCCTGAGGAGAGACACATGGAACGAGGGATTAATACGGAAATCTGAGGGAAGCTGTAACCTGTAGCATACCTTGTTCAGTCTCCTCAGGACTTTGAATGGCCCCACAAACCGCAGACCCAGCTTTCGGCAGGGCAGGCGGGGCAGGTTTCGGGTCGAGAGCCAGACCCTCACTGCGGTGGCGGTTGGCGCTCGTTTTCTGGCCCGTTGCAGGTGCACATGGGCGGCGTCCCAGGTCTCCTCCAAGCGCCTAAACCATTCGTCCACCGCAGGAGCCTCGATCTGGCTCTGAAGGTGCCAGAACCGGCTGATACCCCAGTACACACTGGAAGGGAGAGAGGTTAGTGGAGGAGTGGCGGAGTGAGTTTTGGGCCATCTCTGTCCATGGGATGAACGCTGCCCACTCCCCCGGCCAGTCCTGGCAATATGACCGCAGAAACCTATCCACATCCTGGTTTACTCTCTCTTCCGGCAGGGCAGGCGGGGCAGGTTTCGGGTCGAGAGCCAGACCCGGTCCCCCGGTGCGAACACCGGGGCCTCACTGCGGTGGCGGTCGGCCTGCCCGTTACTCTCGAGGTGAAAACCTGAGGTGAGGCTGACCGAGACCCCCAGATGCTCCAAAAACGCCCTCCATATCCTGGACGTGAACTGGGGACCCCGATCAGAGACTATGTCCTCAGGCACCCCGTAGTGCCGGAAGACGTGTGTGAACAGGGCCTCCGCAGTCTGTAGGGCCGTATGGAGACCAGGCAAAGGGAGGAGACGGCAGGACTTAGAAAACCGATCCACAACGACCAGGATCGTGGTGTTGCCCTGTGAGGGAGGAAGATCAGTCAGGAAGTCCACTGACAGGTGCGACCACGGCCGTTGTGGAACGGGTAGGGGTTGTAACTTCCCTCTGGGCAGGTGCCTAGGAGCCTTGCACTGGGCGCACACCGAGCAGGAGGAAACATAAACCCTCACGTCCTTGGCCAAGGTGGACCACCAGTACTTCCCACTAAG
>QNTS01004551.1:5801-25464 GCA_003317085.1 Hucho hucho
CAGTACAGTCAGGAGAGGAGAGGAGCCAGGACAGTCAGGAGAGGAGACAGAACAATCAGGAGAGGAGACAGTAGAGTCAGGAGAGGAGATGAGACAGTACAGTCAGGAGAGGAGTGGAGCCAGGATAGTCAGGAGAGGAGACAGTACAGTCAGGAGAGGAGACAGTACAGTCAGGAGAGGAGACAGTACAGTCAGGAGAGGAGACAGTACAGTCAGGAGAGGAGACAGTACAGTCAGGACAGGAGACAGTACAGTCAGGTGAGGAGAGGAGACAGTACAGTCAGTAAAGGAGACAGTACAGTCGGGAGAGGAGAGAGTCCAGTCAGTAGAGGAGATTGTACAGACAGGAGAGGAGACAGTACAGTCAGGAGAAAAGACAGTACAGACAGGAGACGAGAGAAGACAGTACAGTCAGTAGTGGAGTCAGTACAGTCAGGACAGGAGGCAGTACAGTCAGGAGAGGACATGGTACAGTCAGGAGAGGAGAGGAGGCATTACAGTCAGTAAAGGAGAGAGTACAGTGAGGAGAGGAGAGAGTATCGCAGTTGAGGAGCCAGTACAGTCAGGAGAGGAGAGATTCCAGTCAGTAGAGGAGAGAGTACAGTCAGGAGAGGAGACAGTACAGTCATGAGACAAGAGGAGACAGTACAGTCAGGAGACGAGAGGAGACAGTACAGTCAGGAGAAGAGAGAGTCCAGTCAGTAGAGGAGAGAGTACAGTCAGGAGAGGAGCCAGTACAGTCAGGAGAGGAGGCAGTACAGTCAGGACAGGAGACAGTACAGTCAGGAGAGGAGAGAGTCCAGTCAGTAGAGGAGAGAGTACACTCAGGAGAGGAGACAGTACAGTCAGGAGACGAGAGGAGACAGTACAGTCAGGAGACGAGAGGAGACAGTACAGTCAGGATAGTAGACAGTGCAGTCAGGAGAGGAGACAGTACAGTCAGGAGAGGAGACAGTACAGTCAGGAGAGGAGAGGAGACAGTACAGTCAAAGTTACAGTAATTCTAGTTCTCCCATTATCACTCCCAAACAGGTGTGCGCCATCCCTAAATGACTCATAGAGAAACATGGAGAGTTGTACAGACAGATACAAAGAAAGATAGAAAGGAAGAACAAAAAAGAGAAAGGCCCAAAAGAAGAGAGAGGAAGAGGTAAGGACAGGAAAAGAAGAGGAGAGGAGGAGGACCATCTGAGTTTCATAACAGAAAGACCTCACCACCACTCCCTTTCTCTTTATCCTTCTCTCTTGCTTTCTCTCCATCCCGCTCTCTCCCTCCCCCATCTCTCCTCTTTTTGGCCCAGGCTAGTCTCGGGTAGATGTCATCAGCCGGTCTGTCTTTCGTCTGACACGCCTGCCTCCTCATCCTCTCCTCTTTCCTCTCATCATCCTACTTCCTCTGCTCATCTCAGAGCCTCCCCTGTCCTCGCTGTCACTCCATCACACCTGTCCACCGCTCCCTCCCATTTTCAACCTCCTCCAGTCTCGTTCACCCACCTAGAATCAATCAGATTTTATGTTGTGTGACAGCCTCTCAGACTGCTGGTAAAGGCTTCAACCAGTAGACAGAGCAGTCCTACCAACCCTCTCTGTTCAGTTGGTTCATCTTCACATAGATATGGCATGTGTTTGGTGATTTACAGTTAGAAGAAGACTTCTCATAACAATGTTATCTCATACTAAGTGGTGTCACACCCCGCGGCCAGGGGAAAGGCTGAGAGACAGAGGAGAATCAGTAGATTGTCATCATCTCTGGAAGATCAGGAAAGCTGTCCTTCTGCGTGTCTCAAACGACTGCTCTCAGATCAGATGAGGCCGACATTGTTTTAAAAAGACTAACCAGCTGTTGCAATTTAGCTCTACATCAGATAAAGGCAGGACTGACCTGCAGGAGACAGGACAGGTTCAGTATGTCAGAGTGGACTACAGTATGTCTGTCAGAGAGATAAAAGGTAGGGCCAGCAGTCCCAGGGTTACTGTTACTGATAAGTGACCACCCTCTCTTCCCCTCTCCCGTCTAGTGTTATGATCTTATCGCACTGATTCCCAGAAACACAACCCACGACCCAGAACCTCTCTCTCAACCTTTCCATCTTTTGCTGTCTTTATGTTTCTCCCTCTCTGTCCTTCCCTCTCAAAGCTGTGATCATTCATGATAGAAACAGGGTTGAACACACACACACACACATACTCACACAAACACATAAACAGATAGCGACAGGCCTAGGGTAGTAGGTAGAAGTGGCCCATAGGGAACCCCTACAGGAAACTGTTTCCATTTACCATTTCCAGGATGTTTCCTGTTGGACACAGTACCTGATGACATCATGGTTGCTGACAGGGCTTTGATGTCTGGGGGTTATGGAGAGAAGAGGAGGAGGGGATCGCTGCATAGGGAAATCACTGGCTGATTAGCAATAGCATATGTGGGGACCAAGAAGAGGGGGGGGAGGGGTTAAAACAGAACTGTAATTCTGTAATTTACCTTCTGAAACATCAGTTGTGTGTAAAACCAGCACTTAGCATTAAGTGGATTGAAATGTGCTTTGACCATAGTGGTTGTACAATGTGCTAAAGATATAAACTAAGAAAAGAAAGAACTAGAGATATAGCTGAGGCTGCTTTGACAAGGTAATTTGCTTTTCGTATTTCCTGTGGCTGACGGCGTTGTATTCTCACACCTATAGTGCACCTCTTTCCCCTGTAGAGCACTGGCCAATTGAACACAATTATTGACCCAGCGTGTTTAGGAATGCAGAAACTGTATAGCTGCATTATCGCTGTGTTACTGCGGTAGACTGTGTGTATGTGTGTGTGTGTGTGTGTTGGTGCGTGCATGCGTTAAAGCCAGACCAGTGTAGTTATCTGTCCTTCATCAGGCCCCACCTCTGTCAATACATCCTGTGTTTTTAATAAGCCCAGTAAGCTGTGTGGGGTGAGAGCATGGTAGTTAATCAAAGTGCATGTGTGTGTTTGTGTTTGTGTGTGTGTGCTTGTGTGTCACTGTGTGCCTGTGGAATATGGGATATGTAAGCAGCAGATGGGGTACTGCTTTGATGGGTCACACACACACACACTGGAGCGAGCGCTCTCTTAAAGCCATGTTGCCAGTCACAGGCTGGATTCCCTGTAAAGAGCATGATAATGCTGAACAGATGGGTCGCCTATTTCCCAATACAATAACACAACAGATCATCACATCACTACACATCATATCACATCCCAATATTTAACCACACATATTCTCACAACTGTATGCAAAGTTAAATCCCTAAAACCAACATACACACAAATACATACAGAGAAGGATTGAGAGGGACTGAGAGGGAATCGGGGAGAAAGGGAGATAGGGAAAAAGAGGAAGATGTTAGAGAACGAGGGAGAGAATCAGAGGGAGGAAGGTATTGATTGGAGGGGAGAGAAAGGGATGTCTCTGAAAGCACTGAATGATAGTAGAAACCCAGCGAAGCCACATGGATCATCATGAGTTAGAACAGAAACTAAAGAAGAGAAACACGCACACACTGGGGTGAACTAGGGGTGCAGAATGAAAGCTCTCCAGCTGAGTGTTTCAGTGGTCTAACCCTGGAGCGTTCTCACACAGGAATCACTTAGCCTGGACCAACACAGAAAGCTGTGCTAACTACACCATCCTTACAAACATACGACCAAACTACAAGGCAACATATTCAGATGCATTCAGCGCAATGCACTGCACCTATCCGGTGTGTGACAATAAAACGTACACATTTTTATGGAATGGACTGTCATCTATTGGAATAGTTCCACCAAACAAACTAGGGGGTTGGCTACACGCTGGGTACAGAGACACAGTCTTTCTTTCTTATCCCCCCCTCTCTCTCTCCCCCCACCCCCTCTCTTACCTCTCGCTCCCCTTCAGGAGGACATGGTGTCAGCATTTCCACTGAGGTCAGGCCTTACAGTCGATTCTCAGAGTATAGACATGTCATCATCCCTCTGGTTAAGGGGACTGGGAGCAGGATACAGTACATGGAGAGGCATAGGACAAATCATACAGTAAGGCTCTGGCCAAAAGTCCTGCACTGCTCTGTATAGGGAATAGGAAGCCGTAGCCAGTGGACAATGGACTGAGTGTAGTCATTTATACTGAGTCCCTCTGAAGTGCCGAAGTCCAGTAAGGCACTACATGACTGAATGACTCCACCCAGGCACTGACTAAAAGCCATCTGTGTGGATTTGGCTGACTGTTTGATTATTGACCATTTGGCAGAACATTTCTGAGTCCACAGCAGATTTTTTGACTGAACTCTCTCACTCCTGATGCCAGGGCAGACTGGGGAGGCAGGTGGAGGATGGGGGAGGGAGGAAAGGATGGGGGAGGGAGGGAGGGAGGGGAGATTAAGGGATGTTGGAAGATAGGGGGCGGGGTGGGAAAAACAGAGGAGTCCAGGGGAGAGAGGGTTGAGTGGAGTTTGGGCGAGTTGTCAGTATATCAGTTCAAGGCCAGAGATCCATATGGAAGCAGCCCTGTGTGAAATTACAACCATGAAACACTTTAGCTTAAACCTGCTCCATTATCCCAAACAACACTGGAACACTGCCCAACAGCAAGGAAGACAAATGATTCCATATAGTGTATATGGAATCATTTGTCTTCCTTGCTGTTGGGCAGTGTTTTGTGTGCGTGTGTGTTTAGGTTTGCAGGCGGCATGGAAGCCATTGCTGTGGGTCTATCAGGCCTAAGTGGACTCCATCCATCCCTCTTTAGAACACATGGCAGTTGGCATGATGGAGGAGTTGTTTTGAAAGAGACAAACCGGTTTGTTTAACTGTCTGCAATAAAAAGCCTGTGTTTCCCTTGATCCTGTGTCTTAAAGCCAATCAGATGGTAAAGTGATAGCCTTCAGTTGCTCTGCTATTGTTCAGTCACTCCTCTCATTCTATATTGATTACTTTAACAAAACTCTGGTCTCAGTACCACAGTACCACTGAACTCTGCTGCCAAACATTTGTTTCTCAGTGGAACGAACCCTATGCCTCCTGCGCTGGATGTATGGAAGTGATTTAATTCCTGTGGCTCCCCTGCCACAGCCTTTCTCTTTCTATAGAGCAGCCAGAGCCTGGAAACACACCAGTAAAGATGCTTTATGGTTTCAAGCCGTTAAAGGGCCAGTGACCTTAAAGACAGCAGATAGAACCAGTGGTTACGGTTGAGGTGGGCCGGTGCTGACAGAGGGGTTTCTTCGAGTCCAGGTCAGACTAGGCGAGGCTAGAGAAATATGGGCATGAAGCACTGAGTCACGCCGCTGGCCAGTGATCAGTTCTGCCAGGCTTGGCCAAATGACCACAGGGCTGATTCATGAACACAATGACTGAGGATGACGACTTACCAGGGAGTAACAACAGACAGGAGACAGCCTGGCTGGCCAGAGACACAGAGACCCTAAAAATACTCTACAAGAGCCCTAGACTTTACAGGAGGCCTACACACTTCACTCTAACCATGTCTTCTAGTATTACTTCACAATGACTGCGGTCTGTCTATTTAGATCATCACGGGCCACGACTGTTCGAGGTAGAGAGCTATTCATGTCAGTGTGATTTAGAACACTCAAAGAGTGTTGAAATAATCCTGAAATAATAATTTAATACAGAACAGAGAACATCTTGAAGGATTAACAGAAGCGAGATGAGATTTTAATCTTATCAGAGGAAAAATATCATTAGTCTCCTGTCCTCACAGTGGAGTAGGATAAAACACTTGAGGTCAGTCACCACAATATCAGATGCACTGTCCTGCCTCCATCACTTTCATAAAAAACACACAGTTGGAAGTCAGTGGGTCCACACATTACCACAGACGAAACATTATCCTACTGAAACTGGGTGCACTGTACAGCATGCGCATTGTACTGACGTCTATGGTGCTGTTTGTCTCTGATACGTGGCTGCAGTGCCACCTGGTGGTACTAAGATCCACCTACACATCCAGATCAAAGCTCTCACCGGCCATAACTAACCATAACCTTGCCCAACTCAGTAACAGTGGCCTGTAATAGCAAAGTAACTGTGATTCAGTGGATTGTGAGATACTCCAGACTACTGGGAGCTAATCCAGCAGTTTCAGGTAAACAGATGCAGCTGAACTAGATCAAAAAAGGAGACCATACATGTACTGCAGAAGAAAGGTTTATTTCAGGGAGCTGGCTCCACCATGTGGTGAAGAGCAGTAACTGACAGGAGCATGCTGTACAGTTACAAACTTGAAAGAAGAAAAAACAGCTTTTTCACAGAATGCTTAGGTTATAAAAATAATCATCTATCAAAATCAATATTGCAAATTACAAGATAGGTCCAGATATCAAAACATAAATTATCTTTCATATAGCTATGCACAACTGTCTAGACATTGAAAACATACAGTCTGAAAAATATAACAATTAAAAAAGCAGTTGATCCATTAAAAGTTCTTCATGTTTCTCTTCATATTTTTATGTTCTTCATATTTCCCTTCATATTTTTATGTTCTTCATGTTTCTCTTCACATTTCTCCGCCAGAGGAGTGTGTGTTAGGCCAGTGTAGACGTAGTGTTCTCTGTACAGCCACAGAAGGGGAATGTTCCACAGCAGGGCTGCAGCCATGGACGCCACAGAATCTTTTCCCACGACAGCTGGTTGAGAACAGGCTCGGACTGGGGAGAATGTGTGTCTGGTTGTGTGTCTGAGGGGTGTGAGTGTGTGAGGGTGGCCCGGTGCTGCTCCACGGCCCTGGCAGTTTGCTGTAGAACTTCCTGGTAGCGTGGCTCAGTGTCTGGGGTCAGGGGGCGGGACTCCGAGGGGTCGGTGTGAAGGTCAAAGACGATGGGGGGGCTGTGGTGTGTCACATGACTTCCGTGACACAAACAAACCTTGGTGTCATAGCAACCGCCAGAGCCCGGTGGGGAGAAGTTAGGGGTAAAGAAGTGGACCTTATAGACGGACTCACCTGGGGAGACACACATGTAATGAGACAGATGATGGTGTGTGTTGTAGTGTGTGTGTGTGTGTGTGTGTGTGTACTCACTCCCAGGTGGGTGCCAGCGTACTGCATTGAGGTAAGCACCACAATAGTGGAACATGAACTCATGCTGCGACCGCTCGGTCCTTCCCTCTAGCACAGGCATCAGATCATAGCCATCTAACAACCTGGAATATACAGACATGAGGATAGACAGACACACAACAAGTACACACATACAAAAAGTACCCACACACACGTACCGGTCGCTGTGTGTTGCGCTGGCCAGGTGTGTGAGTGTGGGGTAGAGGTCCATGAGACTGGTGGGTGTGTCAAACACTCTGCCTGCTGGTAGCCTGCCAGGCCACCGGAATATACCTGGCACCCTGATACCACCCTCCCATCCACCCATCGCCTTCCCACCTGTATGAGAGGAGACGACAATCAATGTTTTTCACATCTGTTTCATTTTTTTCTGATTGCTCAAATGGCTCTATTTGATTGGTTGTTACCCCTGTACATGCCTGTGATTGGTTGTTACCTTTGTAGATTCCATTCCAGCCTCCTTTCTGTCCTCGTTCATCTGCGTCTTCAATATGGCCGCCGTGGTCAGAGGTGAAATACATCAGAGTGTTGTTGGCCAGACCCAACCTGTCCACTGTCTCAATCATGCGACCTGAGAGCATATAAATCATAGTAAGATCATTAATACACATCGTAAACATAATAAACATTCTAATCTATCAAAGTGTTATTGGTCAGAGCTATCACACACAAACCGCTCACCTATCATATAGTCCACCTCCTCTACGTTGTCTCCATAGCGACCATGGCGACTCTTCCCAGCGAAGCCAGGAGAGGAGAACAGAGGAGTGTGTACGTGGGCCAGAGACAGGAACAGGAGGAACGGTCTGTCAGCATTCCTATCCAACACACACAAACAAGATTTGAACTCTCACCCAATACTGACCCCTAGCCTTTACCCTGAACGTACTAGATAGGTATAGCCAATGTGGGGAAAATCTCAAAAAATGTAATGATTGATTGAGTGACTGATTGACGGATTGACTGTTCTGACCTCTCTATGAAGCCTTGGGCCTCTCCCAGTAGTTTTTGTGATAACGTGTCTAGGTCCATGGGCTGCTCCACCACTTCCTGGTTCCTCATGATGATGCAGTTCCAGGTCATTAGGAGTTCAAAGGGCACGAACCACACACTGAACGCCAGCAGGCTCAGACAGGTCACCGCCACGATGACAGACACACTCACCTCAACCAGGCCACACACACGCACACACACCTACAGACAGGGAGAGAGGAGTTAGACACACTCACAAAACTGTCAGAATACACCAACTCTTTTCATAAAACCATGTGAATCATTATCATCAAGGCCAGTGAACTGTTTGAGGCACTCAGATAGAGATAGAGTATGTAGAACAGACATGATACTCTGTCATGTGGAATAAGGAGTCATTGGACCCTACCAGGCTGAGCAGGGCCAGGGCCCCCAGCAGTGTGAGCTGCCACAGTGTGTTCTGCAGGTCAGCTAGTACATCCTTCCCCTCCCCTGGTCTACAGTCATTGAACAGGGTGAAAGGCAGGCCGTAGAAGTAGCTGAAGCCATGTGTGTTGGGGTGGTGGCAGTGGTCCCCTCGAAGCTCACAGTTCACACCCAGGTGCCATTTACCTACAGGTGCACATCAGTGTGTTAGTGTGTGCGTGTGCGTGTGTCTTAGTGTGTGTGTGTCTCTCTCTTACCCACTAGTCCGGTGGTGTATCCCTGCTCCTGTAGTCTCTTAGCAAAGGTGGTCTCAGTGGGTGGTAGACCCCCAGAACCTGCCAGAAACAACAACACCTGCACACGCCCTGTACTGCCCAGACCTACACACACACACACACACACACACACACACATTATAACAGAAAACAGACACAAATTCCATTCATTCCAATAACTCCTCTAATGCCTCAAATATTGTCTTTGTACATGTGTGTGTGTGCGTGTTACTTGTATACTTGTGTGCTACCTGAGCGCAGTGCGTAGCGTCCTGTGTGGAAGGCAGCTCTACTGGGTGTACAGAGAGGAGCGGCAGCTATATGCTGAGTCAACTTCACTCCCTCTGCTGCTAAACGGTCAATATTAGGAGTCCTGAGAGCGAGCGAGTGAGTGCGAGAGCGAGAGAGAAAAAAAAGAGATAGAGAGAGAGGATGCAAGTGTTATATACTCAAACTGTAGTTGTTTTTGGGAAGGCTGCAGATTGCCTGGTTGCCTCTGTTACCTGATGGTGTCATTGCCATAACAACCGATGTCCCCAATGCCAAGGTCGTCCACCATCATCAGGACGAAGTTGGGCTTTCTGTCCTTCTCTGACGCTGTGACATCACTTCCTGTGGCCAGGAGCAGCAACAGGGCCAGCAAGCAGAGCCTGGGGTCAGGGTTAAAGGTCAGGAGGAAGCAGTTTTACAGAATGTTCACAGATATGTAGTATGTATAATGTAGAACAGATGTGATCAACTGTTTGTCAGCTAAATTAACTGTGTTTCTATCTGTAATGGTTTCACCTCATGGAACAACAGGGGGACAACCTGATGGAGAGATAGAGAACCATTTGTCTTTAAGGTATGATCTATAACCCTCCTACTGTATCACAATTGGCTGTGATTGGGAGTTCCATAGGGCAGCGCCCAGCCCGAGTTTGGCCGGTGTAGGCCGTCATTGTAAATAAGAAAGTGTTCTTGCCTAGTTAACTAAAGGTTAAATACAAAATGATCACCTATCTGTCTGGGGTGTGTGTGAAGTCAGCACCAACTTAACTCGGTGATCTATAGCATGAAGTATGTTCAGGAGGGTGAAACGTTATAGAACGTTAGTTTTGTCAACACCATATACGATTGTCCTCTTATCGTCCTCTGATCTATACTGGTAGCCGATCGACTGACTGATACCTCCTCATGCTTGGCTCTCCGTAGCTCCACGCAGATAAAGGCACAAAGTAGACTATGGCCTGCATAGCCTAATATAGTCTGAACAATTTGTTATTTCAGCAAAACGTAAACTTTTTTTGCGTAAGGAAACAGTCACGCATTAACTTCAGTGTTGTGTAACAGCGCGAGGACTTCCTTTGGAGTTTATAGGTGAACGTCTTAGTTTATGCCAGTCCAGAAGGTCAAACCATATAGTAAAATAACCTGATAGAAACACCGGTTAAACGTTCGAAACAAAACCAAGCCATACGGTTGATCGAGTTGCATCTACACACTTATAGATCGCTAAAGGTTATAATCAATGCAACACATACATGGTGATTTTCGAAATTATGCGCTCAAGCCATAGCGTCTGCCACATCACCAACTCTTACCTCATTCTGAAACACAATAACGCGATTGATTCAAATTGCGAAGATGTAACACCACTGTACAACTGTCCCCCATTTACCGTAGTTACAGGAGTATAAGCGATATCGCAAAACCGGTGTGTTGGTATTAAATGCGCAGAGGTGAGTCTGAGGGGGGCAGCTGCTCAGTTGCTTGCAGAACTACAGAATCTAAAGCCTTGTTCACACTGGCAGTTTGAAGTGACACAAATCCATTTTTTTGCATATCCTTTTCGAATCTGTTCTTTTTCTTGCAGTCTGAATAATGGAATTAGATATTTCAAGCCAAAATCTGATTCCTGGCCATGCCACGGTCAAATCTATTTATTATAAGTGGTTTTTAGACTGATATCTGGCGTATCTTGCTAGCTAACGTGCTTGTAATTAGTGAATGTGCTAGACAAATAAACAGCTACTGTACCTAGATAGTAGTTGACTGCTGTGGTTAGCTAAAAAGGACTAGTTTTGAAAGTTCGATCATCTTATCCGTTGAGGCTTTAAAAGTGTTATTACACTACACTCTTACAAAAAAAGGAGCGACACTATATATTCAAAAGTATGTGGACACATGTGGATTCGGCTATTTCAGCCACACCCGTTGCTGACAGGTGTATAAAATTGAGCACACACAAATGCAATCTCCATAGACAAACATTGGCAGTAGAATGGCCTTACTGAAAAGCTCAGTGACTTTCAACGTGGCACCGTCATAGATGCCACCTTTTCAACAAGTCAGTTCGTCAAATTTATGCCCTGCTAGAGCTGCCCCGGTCAACTGTAAGTGCTGTTATTGTGAAGTGGAAACGTCTAGGAGCAACAACAGCTCAGCCGTGAAGTGGTAGGCCACACAAGCTCACAGAACAGGACCGCCGAGTGCTGAAGCGCGTAGAGCATAAAAACCATCTGTCCTCGGTTGCAATACTCACTACCGAGTTCCAAACTGCCCCTGGAAGCAATATCAGCACAACTGTTCACAGGGAGCTTCATGAAATGGGTTTCCATGGCCGAGCAGGTGCACACAAGCCTAAGATCACAATGCGCAATGTCAAGCGTTGGCTGGAGTGGTGCAAAGCTCGCCACCATTGGACTCTGGAGCAGTGGAAATGTTTTCTCTGGAGTGATGAATCACACTTCACCATCTGGCAGTTCGACGGACGAATCTGAGTTTGGTGGATGCCAGGAGAATGCTACCTGCCTGAATGCATTGTGCCAACTGTCAAATTTGGTGAAGGAGGAACAATGGTCTGGGGCTGTTTTTCATGGTTCGGGCTAGGCCCCTTAGTTCCAGTGAAGGCAGTACGCTAGAGGGGGGTGACCTGGGGAGCTCTGAGGTACCGGAAAAGAATTATATCATTGCATTAAAACATAGTGGTCTATATTAGAGCAGAAGAGTAGAGGCGCTTGCGGAATTTGTTTTGTAGCCTAGGACCCTGAAAAATTGGGCCTTTCATAAACGCATTTCATGCAATTCTATGTAATTTTACATGACCGGAGACTTTAGCCTAATAGTTTTTAATACTGCACCAATGATTTAGATGTCAGGCTATTTTGATACAGACAAACTGAGAATGTGAGATCATTAAACACGACCTCGTCTTGAATTTGATTTGATGTTCAGGAGTCTTATGACTTGGGGTTAGAAGCTGTTTAGAAGACTCTTGGACCTAGACTTGGTGCTCCGGGACCGCTTGCTGTGCGGTAGCAGAGAGAACAGTCTATGACTAGGATGGTGGGAGTCTTTGACCATTTTTAGGGCCTTCCTCTGACACCGCCTGGTATAGAGGTCCTGGATGGCAGGGAGCTTGGCCCAAGTGATGTACTGGCCGTTCGCACTACCCTCTGTAGTGCCTTGCGGTCGGAGGACGAGCAGTTGCAATACCAGGCAGTGATGCAACCAGCCAGAATGCTCTCGATGGTGCAGCTGTAGAACCTTTTGAGGATCTGAGGACCCATGCCAAATCTTTTCAGTCTCCTGAGGGGGAATAGGTTTTGTCAGGCCCTCTTCACGACTGTCTTGGTGCGCTTGGACCATGTGAGTTTGTTGGTGATATGGACACCAAAGAACTTGAAGCTCTCAACCGTCTCCACTACAGCCCCGTCTATGAGAATGGGGGCATGCTCGATTCTCTTTTTCCTGTAGTCCACAATCATCTCCTTTGTCTTGATCACTCACGTTGAGGGAGAGGTTGTTGTCCTGGCACCACACGGCCAGGTCTCTGACCTCCTCCCTATAGGCTGTCTCGTCGTTGTCGGTGATCAGGTCTACCACTGTTGTGTCATCGGCAAACTTAATGATAGTGTTGGAGTTGTGACTGGCCGTGCAGTCATGAGTGAACAGGGAGTACAGGAGGGGACTGAGCATGCACCCCTGAGGGGCCCCTCGTGTTGAGGATCAGCATGGTGGATGTGTTGTTACCTACCCTTTCCACCTGGGGGCAGCCCTTCAGGAAGTCCAGGATCCAGTTACAGAGGGAGGTGTTTAGTCCCAGGGTCCTTAGCTTATTGATGAGCTTTGAGGGCACTGTGGTGTTCAACGCTGAGCTGTAGTCAATGAATAGCATTCTCACATAGGTGTTCCTTTTGTTCAGGTGGGAAAGGGCAGTGTGGAGTGCAATAGAGATTGCATCATCTGTGGATCTGTTGAGGCGGTATGCAAATTGGTGTGGGTCTAGGGTTTCTGGGATAATGGTGTTGACTACAGGGCGGTAGTCATTTAGGCAGGTTACCTTAGTGTTCTTGGGTACAGGCACTATGGTGGTCTGCTTAAAACATGTTGGTATTACAGACTCGGACAGGGAGAGGTTGAAAATGTCAGTGAAGACACTTGCCAGTTGGTCAGCGCATGCTCGCAGTACACGTACTGGTAATCCGTCTGAATGTTAACCTGTTTAAAGGTCTTACTCACATCGGCTGCGGAGAGCGTGATCACACAATCGTCCGGAACTTCTGGTGCTCTCATGCATGTTTCAGTGTTATTTGCCTTGACACAAGGATAGAAGTAGTTTAGCTCGTCTGGTAGGCTCGTGTCACTGGGCAGCTCTCGGCTGTGATTCCCTTTGTGGTCTGTAATGGTTTGTAAGCTCTGCCACATCCAACGAGCATCAGAGCCGGTGTAGTACGATTCGATCTTAGTCCTGTATTGATGCTTTGCCTGTTTGATGGTTCGTTAGTAGGCATAGCAGGATTTCTTATAGGCTTCCGGGTTAGAGTCCTGCTCCTTGAAAGCGGCAGCTCTAGCCGTTAGCTCAGTGCGGATGCTGCCTGTAATCCATGGCTTCTGGTTGCGGTATGTACGTACGGTCACTGTGGGGATGACGTCATCGATGCACTTATTGATGAAGCCATTGACTGATGTGGTGTACTCCTCAATGCCATCGGAGGAATCCCGGAACATATTCCAGTCTGTGCTAGCAAAACAGTCCTGTAGCTTAGCATCCGCTTCATCTGACCACTATTACTAATATTTAATACTATAGACTATTGCTATAATTTCTAAAACCTCTGTCCTCCATGATCGAAAATGGCTGGAAATCGGTGGCAATCATTTTAGCCAATGCAATATCAATTTGGCCTTGTTTTGCTACTGACATAGACTTTGGCATAAACTGGTCCATAGAAGACTGCGTTGCTGTAGGTCGCGGAGTAGGCCTACTTGACTGAGTGGATACGTGTGGAAGTGCTGGCTACACCACTATCACTAGCAGGCCCTTTCTCAAAGCTCTGCTACAACTAGCTTCACAGTTGGGTGTACAGTTCGCATATGCCGGTGTAGGTTGTGCATAGAACCGGCTTTATATGAGGTTTTGTTTTGGCAAATTCTACACTCTGCTCTAACATTGTCTACATTATTAAAATGCATACAAATGCAACTGTGCTTCCGACTCATTTTGTTGTTTTCACAGCTGTCCTTCCTCTCTCTCCTCGGCTGCTAAGTGCGTCTTGGTTCATTGGTCTTTGGTTCATTGGTTGGTTCATTGGTTGACACTGCTTGTCTGACAGGAACAACAGGTGAGGCTGTTAGTCTGAGCATTTAGGCCTTGATTATTTTATTTATTTTCTAGTTCTTTGAATTCGTTTATAATTCTATTAATTTAAATATTTTGATTATTCATACCTTAATTTTTTATTTTGTTATAAATAGATTTGGCTCTTCTAATATGCGAGCCGGCTCTCAACGTTCACCTACAAGAGACGGCTCTTAGAGCCGACTCGTTCGTGAACGACCCATCACTATTAAGTAGCTGGCTAGCTATTTATTTTCATGAACTGAAGTTCAATTTCAATAGGCGAACAATAAGTGGCTACCTAGCGAATACTTACTCACAAGGATTCCAAGACCCAAATGGCATTCCATAATCTCTCTCGGTGAAGTTTGTTAAAACAATGCTGTTCACTCATAGGCCTATTTGGAAGTTATTTTTGTAGCCTACATAGAGATAAGTATTGTTGTTTCAGCAGGAGCCATTTGCTTTCCAACTTGTGCTATCCCATGATTGTATTTGAAATATTGCAAAAGGCCTGTTTTGGGTGCATGCTGTTCACTGTTCACAGATTTGCCACGCGTTCCCGACTGAATGCAATGGCTTGTGACTAGGCTACTCACAATCCAAGCTAGGCAAAAACAAAAACAAAACCCATTGATCCTCGGTGCAGCACCCTTCCCATGGTGATGATTCTATACGGAAATAAATGATAAAGTACAACTCTGGAGAGATGGTAGTTGCAGGTTCATGTCTATCAGAGCAGAAAGGGAAAGATATCATAGAAAGTGAATCTCATTCTGGTTCTGAGAGATACATGCATGCTTCTCTCTCGCACCACAGCAACTGCCACGAGTTGGTCTCTAGGCTACAATGTTGCGCAAATGATAAACTTGAGCTGGCCCAACCCGAATCAATTCTTAGAATATCAGGCGTCTTCACATTAGGCTACATTTTTTTAGGGGGTAGGATAATTAAAGAGGAGGCAACTCGAATTAACTCTGGTCGCTTTTATTTGAATGTTTACATTGCAAACAGTGAAAATTGCGTTTCATGCCTCGAGAGGTTCTGAAAAACGTCCATGGCAGGCATTGTTAATACCAACCTTATCTTTCTACATGACTTCTGAGTGATAGAAAGCACCACCACCCATCAGCCTACACCTCTACGCACACACCCATCATTAGTATGACAACTAGCGTAGCAATGTCAGCAAATTATTGCTGTCTGAACACACACAAATCCAATTTTGTCACTTGTAAATTGCTGTTCGGGCCGTCAGTATTCCAAAACGCATTAAAAAACATTTATTGATCGTTAAGGCCTGCAGTGTGAACAAGGCAAGTGCTTTTAAAACCAAATTATGCCACCATATAAAGATGCCCTCCTTGATTGATAATACCAAGTGAATCATTATCGTCAAGACCAGTGAACTGTTTGGCACTCCTTCACAGACAGACACACTTATTTGTCATGTGGAATAGGGAATCTTGTCAGTTCTACAGCAGAAACTTCCTCCAGCACCAAGGTCAATGGAAGGATTACAGCTGATAGGTTAGGACAGTTGACTACAAATATTCATACGTACAATACACCTAAATACATTTGAATGTAATATATACAGTATTAAGATGGCTGTGAGTCTAGCCAACAGCGCATTCTGACATTTCAGCTCTAATTCATTCATGATTTGTCCCAATTTAATACAATAGCCTCAATTTCAATATTTATTACCAACGCCTGTCTTGCCTTGAACTACTAAAGTTTATTAGTCTGTCGTGACACCAATTAACATATTTGTTTCTGCGTTCCATGATCACAAGTTTGTTGTCTGTTTGACTTACAATCAAATATTCCAAAACACCAATTATGCCAGTGTGCACTTCCTGATCTAATTAGCTGGTGATGGCTTATGGATGATATGATGATGATATGCAGCCGTAAGGTGAGAAGTTATTCAGCGCAGGTTCCCACATATACCTGTAGTAATGCACCTGACGCTCCAGGCCTTGCTTTATGTGCCTGTCACTATCAATTACTACAACTGTGTGTGTGTGTGTCCGCCCTCTGATAATGAATACCTGACATATCAAGCTGTCCTGGTCATGTCTGATTCATACAGGCAGCGGTGTCTCTAATAGCATTGATCCATATGTTACTGACTGGGTTTGAACCAGACTTTGCCACACCCTTCACACACAACAGGCACATGACACATAGTTCCCCCTTAACAGCTCCTTTATTCAGGTCTCCAACATTATTCAAAGCAAAACAAATAAGTGCTAAAAGATTAAAAACACACAATTCTCAAACACAAGATAAAGACAGATTCCTTAAATACAAGACCGTAGTACTATGTATACCAACTTGTATCATCATTACTCAAAACATGACCAGATTGGGAAAGTGCTTCTCCAAAAGAGGCCTTGTCAAGACAATGATATTCAGAGCAGGTAGTTGACTAAAGTACACACAGATCATAGGACCAGGCTAATCAGAAAGTGCTTCTCCGGAGTTTTAGTCTTCGACTGTGATACTGTACTGGGCTGGCCTGGTTACGCATCCACCATAGTTGCTGGAGCCTTGTTGGAAAGGACAATATGAAAAGAAAATATGCACAGTAATGTTTCGGGTCGGCCCTATAGTGTGAAGCGGGCACTGGGTTCTCCAATTTTGATCTTGGAGAGCTGCTGGGTGTGCAGGCTTTTGTTCTAGACCTGCGTTAACAGCACAGTGCACCCAGTAGCTCTCCAGGATGGGCGTTGGAGACCCTTGACAGTCTCCGTGGTGATGTGTGTGAAGTGTGTGACAGTCCTGCCTAAGTCTAGAGCAGGGGTGGGCAAACTTTTTTGCTCGAGGGCCACATTGGGATTTTGAAATTCAACAATTGGGGGACCAATTGTTTGTTAAAATCAATATGCGGGGGCCTCCCGAGTGGCGTAGCAGTCAAAGGCACTGCATTGCAGTGCTTGAGGCATCACTACAGACCCGGGTTTGATCCCAGGCTGTGTCACAGCTGGCCGTGACTGCAGCAATGGGACAGGACTGTAACTACCAATTGGATACCATGAAATTGGGGAGAAAAAGGGCCGGATTAAGGTGCCCGGCGGGCTGTACTTTGCCCCCAACCCGACCCTTGGTCTAGAGCTATGTCCAAAATCGCACCCTATTCCTTTCATAGCAGGGGTCCAAAAGTATTCCACTATAGAGGGAATAGGGAGCCATTTCAGACTGGCGCAGTACAGCATTATATTGTAACACAGACTATTTGAACAGAGCTCTTTGACCTGCATTTTTGGTGCTCGGAGCATAAGCATGTCACTGTACCCTGCAATTACATCTGCGACCCTTTGCATGCAAATAATAAACTCTGATTTGATAAATGCTCACATACATTGTTACATTTTAGACAACCCGCCGGTAAAGGTCTCCAAGCCCCCCAAGTACCAAGCAAACACACAACAGGGGTGACATCTTCTGTCCTCTTACCAGCTCTCATATAGCTTCCTCTTACCAGCTCTCATACAGCTTCCTCTTTCCAGCTCTCATACAGCTTCCTCTTACCAGCTCTCATACAGCTTCCTCTTACCAGCATTCATACAGCTTCCTCTTACCAGCTCTCCTACAGCGTCCTCTTACCAGCTCTCATACAGCTTCCTCTTACCAGCTCTCATACAGCTTCCTCTTACCAGCATTCATACAGGTTCCTCTTACCAGCTCTCCTACAGATTCCTCTTACCAGCATTCATACAGCTTCCTCTTACCAGCATTCATACAGCTTCCTGAACAACACTACTAGCCAGGTGGTCCAGTCTGTTGCTGCTTTAGCCAACTCATCTCTTAGTTCCTTAATTGTTACACAAAACGTGTATGGCTTGACAATGATAGAAGAGTTGGCAACATTCGCTATGGGACCAGGCTAAACAAGTTGGCTACAGCACAATCAACATAGGACCAGGCTAAATCATTGCAAAGAAACCAACAACAAACAAAGGTACCATTTCAAATAGAGGAGCCATTTTATCCAAAATAATCTAGGAACTATTAATCATGAGCTGTGCCTATACACATTATTTACGTTAGATCCATATAAATTGCTCTGCCTTCTCATAGACAACATAGAATGAGGTTCTGAGCTACAGTACAGTACATCCCAGTACTAGTATTAGAAGAAATAGGCCTACATTGTTTCGGCGGTTTAGTGGACAGAAAATGTCACCCTTTTAAACAGATTACAAATGTGATCATTAGAAGACACAGAGATACTACTGATTGGTCTCACACTCTAACGTGGTGCTGAAGGTTCATAATCCCACACAACTATATCACAGTTTTACAGCTATATCAGTTCAAGGCCTAAAGATTGAGACAAATCTGTGTTTTGAGTGTTTGCGTATGCGTGTGTGTGTGCGTGTGTGCGTTATGGGAAACTCTGCCACTGGTCCTGGTTCCTTTCCAGTGGAATCTCAGAAGATCTAGGATGAATTAGTCAGCAAGTTGCTGAGAACTGCAACCAGAAAAGGACACGCTGGATTAACATCAGACAAACACAAAACCGGACAAACACAACACCGGACAAACACAACACCGCACATTAGTGTTTGATTTGTTTGATTTATTAAGACATTACGTACTACATACCCTGGGGATCTGACTGTGTCTCAGCCTTCTCCTTAGGGGCACTCACTACGTCCCCTGATGAGAGACAAGGAATTAATGTATCTCTCTCTCTCTAGTGATGAATGTAGCTACATTAACAGACTGTACATTATGTAGTTGATGGTATCTCACCTCCACTGTTCTTGAAACAGAGCTTCTTCTTCTGATAGGCAAAGTATCCGGTGGCAGCTCCAACGATCGCCACGCCGATAGCACACAGAATGCTCACAACTGAGCCAGAGCTAGCCCCTATAGAGACAACAGTACACTGGTTATAATACTGCCTTCAATGCAGCTTGTTGCGTGGTTCTATTAGGTGCTTCTGTACAGTATTTTCACAGCAGATTTATTTCATATCAAGTAGTGCAGTGTGATGCTGTTTCATTCAGACATACAGTATGTTGCATCCAGACATACTGTTCATACACTGTAGGGCTCTGCTTGTGTCCAGAGCAGTGGCGTTCCCTGTGAAAGGTGAGGTTGTATGTGTGTGCATTAGATGCGTGTCTCTAACACATCCAGTTCTTAACTTTTCAGCCTTTCCACCACTGTCAGAGGCCCCACTTTAGTACAGTAAACAAGGGATACTTTGAGAGTACAGTGTGAGGGGGATTCTTTTCTTTTGGACGTGTTTAAGAGAGAAAGAGAAAGAAAGAAAGAAAGAAAGAAAGA
>QNTS01004551.1:26413-36455 GCA_003317085.1 Hucho hucho
ACTAAAAACCATTCCACAGGATGGACACTAAAAACCATTCCACAGGATGGACACTAAAAACCATTCCACAGGATGGACACAGAAGACAGAGAGGGAGGGAGAAAGACTTACCTTGAGCTTCCGCTGTGCCTGTTCAGGAGAGAATAGAAAGAAACACACAATTATTCACATAACACACACACAAATAAAACACACACACTAACACACCCACAATTATTCACATATTATAAACTGGGTTGTTTGAGCCCTGAATGCTGATTGGCTGACAGCTGTGGTATAAATGACAAAACATTAATGTTTACTGCTCTAATAACTTTGTTAACCAGTTTATAATAGCAATAAGGCACCTTGGGGGTTCGGGGTATATGGCCAATATACCACGGCTAAAGTCTGTATTCAGGCACTCTGCGTTGCGTCGTGCATAAGAACATCCCTTAGTCGTGGTATATTGGCCATATACCACACCCCCTTGTGCCTTATTTCTTAAATATATCATTAAGGAAAGCAAGGCTCTTACGTTCGGCTTCTGCGGTATGGGCTGGAAAGAGAGGGGAGGGAGGGAATGAGTATATGTAATGTAGTTGATGCCCTGAGGCTATTACTACTATAGAGTTTCTGCTCTAACCGGTTCGGGGAGGACCAGATCTACACGCAAACACACACACATACTAAACTAACATTTATATTTGCACATGGATAATAGTGACTATGAGCCATTAATGACTGGAGCATGTGACTCATTCATTATTGTATATTATTGGTCATAGAACAGTCCTGAGCTTTTAACATATTTTAATAGACTCCATATGTAGCTGCACATCAGAGTGTATTCAACAGGACACAGCATAATGATGTAGGAATGTTCACATTGAGTAGATCAAGTTTGTCTGGTTCCATACTGTGCTTTAGCCAGCTCCTCTAGCCTGGCTGGTTCCATACTGTGCTTTAGCCAGCTCTTCTAGCCTGGTTGGTTCCATACTGTGCTTTTGCCAGTACTTTTAGCCTGTCTGGTTCCATACTGTGCTTTAGCCAGCTCTTCTAGCCTGGCTGGTTCCATACTGTGCTTTAGCTAGCTCTTCTAGCCTGGCTGGTTCCATACTGTGCTTTAGCCAGCTCTTCTAGCCTGCCTGGTTGGTTGCATACTGTATGTGTTGTAGCCACCTCCACCACCAGTATAAGATACTAACCAACGGAGCCCCCTCTGCGGCTCTTCCCTCCCGTGGGTGTCTCCTCCTTTGTGGGCTCGCTCTCCTCTTGTGCTTCAGGCTCAGCTTCTGTAAAGGAAGTAGGGAGGAGAGGTGAGACAGGTGTTGTCAGGGAGGATCGAAGAGAGGTGAGACAGGAAGAAGAACAGAGACTCTGTTGTCCCTCAGCCGTTTTAACTAGCTCTCTCTCTCCTACTTCCTTAGCAACCGTATCCGGAGTGGAATACTGAGACACGCATCTTAGTGATACTCACGGCGAGGCATGGCTTAACGTGCCGTAGGCTACTGCCGTAGGGTACAGCCGTAGGGTACTTCCGTTACTATTATGTGAAATGTTCTTACTTTACTCATAATCCGTCAACGGCTATATTCTTTTTTTTATCATTCTAATAAAACATTTTGGATATGCTTGGTTAGTCTTAAAAAAAAATGTGTTGTTGATTCTATTTACATTTTTTTTCAAACAATAGAAACCAAAACATACACATACAAAAGACAACATACAGATATAAAATGCATTTCCTATCAAGTCATTTACGATTTCTATGCCTCTAGTTTTCCATATGGACCGAATTTATCTGTGAATTCTGAAAAGCTATCCAAGGATTGTTCCATAGGGTTTTGTTTTTTGGGAGTGATAGTGGTTCTTGTAGAATCCATTTCATTTTCTTCCATGTTGTTATAGTGCTTTCAACTTCTTAAGGCTAGGGAGCAGGGTTCGGAAGTACGGAGAGTCTGACGTGCCAAAAGTAAACTGCCTGTTACTCAGGCCCAGAAGCTAGGATATGCATATAACTGGTAGTGTTGGATAGAAAACACTCTGAAGTTTCTAAAACTGTTAAAATAATGTCTGTGAGTATAACAGCACTGTTATGGCAGGCAAAAACCTGAGGGAAATCCATCCAGAATATTTTTTGGGGAAGGTCACAGGTCTTTCCAATGAGTCCCTATTGACTACACAGGGAAATAGCTCCCAGATTGCAGTTCCTATGGCTTCCAATAGATGTCAACAGTCTTTAGACATGGTTTCAGGCTTGTTTTTTGGAAAACGAACAAGAAATTGAAGATTATCCAGGTGGCTGCTGATTAGGACACTAGTGTTTTGGCGCGCGTGAATGAGGTGTGCGCTCTTCGATATTTCTCCTCCCTATTGAACATACTATTCTCCGTCTGAAATATCATCATTTATTTAGATATTAGACAACCTGAGGATTAATTAGATACATTGTTTGACTTGTTTGGACGAACTTTACCGGTAGCTTTTTGGATTCCTTTGCCTGCATGTTGAACGAGAACTTAATGGCGCCAACAGACTTTTGGGGATATAAAGAAGGACTTTATAGAACAGAACGACCATTCTTTGTGTAGCTGGGACCCTTGGGATTGCAAACAGAGGAAGATCTTCAAAGGTAAGTGATTTATTTTATCGCTATTTTTGAAATCGGACAACGCAGTTTGATTACCAAGATTCTAAGCTTTTGAATGATGTAAGACACTTGTAGTGTCGGGAGTGGCCCGCTAGCGCGCCGCTACTCCCTAAGTAGTTAAAACCACTTAGGGATCATTGGGGCGCTAGCGCCCCGTTCCCGACACTATTATTTTGACATTTAATTTTTTTTCCCATGTTAGTTTTATATCCTGAGATTTTAGAGTATTCTGGAAATATTTTTAGCAAGGGGGGCATTGAGTTTTCAATATTGGTCAGGTACTGTATATCAGGAGATCATCCGCAAATAAATTGAGTTTATATTCATGTTTACCAATACTGATACCTGTTATGTTTGGGTCCTGTCTAATTCTTTCTGCAAGCAGTTCAATTGCCAGTGCAAACAGGATGGGGGAGAGAGGACATCCCTGTCTTGGATATTAATATAATATTTTTATTAAATGTATTATTCCAGCTGGTAAGTTGAAGGCTTCCAAAGTTTTTAATAGAAAAGGCCATTCAAGACGGTCAAAAGCCTTTTTTGGCATCTACAGCCATTATTGATAAATGTATATCTTGTTTTATTGTGTATTGTATTATACTGAAACATCTTCTTCTATTTGTTTGTAAATGTCTATTTTTAATAAACCCTGCTTAATTAATTCATATGTATCAAGTCTGGTTGGTCATTTTTTAAATACTTTGATGTCGTCTTAATCAACAAACTAAATTATACCTAAAAACACTTTCATTCTAAACGTAAAAATGTTAGCATGAACAGACTGTTGCATGGAATGTAGGTCATGATTATCAGCCAAAGAGCCTATTGAAATTGACTTTCTTCAATTATCTAACTAACCCTGCTTTTAAGATGCGAAAAGCTGTTGGGTACCGTTTTGTTTGAACAATAGTAGGAGAAAAGACCACCAAATTAAGTTTCATCAACTGCCCATGTGCCAAGTTATACGAACCTCATGGTTTCAGGCTAATGGATAATGGAAAGCTGTGTGATCCAGGTCACCGTGCTTCTACATCTACATTGCTTGCTGTTTGGGGTTTTGTATAGCACTTTGTGACATCGGCTGATGTAAAAAGGGCTTTATAAATAAATGTGACTGATTGATTGATCCGGTTACTCGATACATTTATGTGTGTTCAAAGCACTTCATCACTGGTAAGTCGCCAACACTTCTTTATATCCAACTAGCTATGTGCATTGCATAAAGTTTGCTAGTTAGCTTGTAGTAAGGACTAGTGAGTTGTATCCGCCCAAACCAATCTATAATATTCTTCTGCATTTGGATATTTATGCTGGAGATTCCACCAAGTAGGTGTAGATATTGCCATAGGCAACTTTGAGCCATTTGGTAGGGTTGTCTCTTCAGCTGGTCTCCGGCAAGTTGAAAGGACATTTAGAACGTCCCTTGAGGATGACAACATAGAGGACTGCCCTGGACTGGATGTCAGTACAGATAGGACTGCTGCTTTAATGGCCAGGATGACAAGCTAAACACATAGAGGACTACAGTAGCACTACAGACTGCACAGACGTGGTATCTGTGACTCCAATGTTGTAGGCCTAGCTGTAACTGCAGCAGTGGAAGGTGAGCTGGATTACCTAACATTAATAAAAGCCACCTCACTAAAGTCTGATAACAGAGCTTCTCAAACACAGTAACTGTTTTTTCTACTAGTTCTATAGTAAACCATCTTACTGTCTCATCAGAAATCTGCAGTCTTATAAATGCAGAGGGGAATGCTGATATTTTTGGTATTGACAGTACCACAGTAAGTAAACCATCCTTACCTGGTTCAACAGCTTCAGACAGATCTAGTTCACCTGAAATGGAAACAGACACACAGAAACAGACATAAACACAGATAAATATAAGCAGCACATGCAGGTGTATTGATGACTGTCTGAGAGGCAGAGTTGTTTGTTCAGCAAACCAGGAAAACGCTTTGAAACGGAGCAGGTACTACCTGAGCTATATATTTACATTTTCCCATTTCAAGTGTTTTGTGTTTTGGGCCTAATGAACACCACTCAGATGTCAATGTCTAACTGTAAATGTGTGCAGGTGAGAGGTGATGGTTAATAGATCAGGGGTTTGCAGGTAGTGAATGTGTTGATGTTGTGTTTTACCTCCGTCTTCTGGTGCAGGCGCCGCTTCCGACTCTGAGAAACAGTCCTTAATCAGATACCATGACTATACTGAGAGGACATCTTTGGCAAAGTTCCATTAAAACAATGTGATACTTATTACAGTAATGCTTTTTTAACCCGTCACACTTACCACTCACAGAAAACAGATCTAAACTGTGATTTAGGCCGGGATTCAATCTGATCGCCCCTTTTCGGCTATGCACCTTCTAAAGGGCAGCTGATGTCGAAAAACAACATAACTGGTTGAAAACATCCAATATTTACACAAAGTGTAAATAGCATAATTCTGGTCATGAAGTCAGTATCTTCCAAAACTTTTATTTGCGAGATTTAGGGAATCTGTTACGTTCCGAGATACATTGGATATTTGAGGGTTGGGTTTTGATTTCAATGATGCCCTCTTTCCCACTAACACGGGGATGGTAACGCCTAGGGAGAATTGTCATGCACAGAGAAACAGCTACGCTGATTGCACTCTATCTAATAATAGCAGAACCTACAGACATCGAGACAAACCTGTCCATTATGCAGCGCCTCGGACTTGTTTACATAAGAAAACACGTTGCCATTGTTATGTTGAAAGGACACTTGGCTCCTAAGCCCTTTATCGAGTCGCCACTTGCTGATGTGACAGTGATCACTCGAATCTGCCACTGTTTTGGGCAAAATGAGAATTTAGACAGTGCACACTTGCATCCCTAATGCCAATTGTCAATATTCCAAAATTCAAAACCCATTTGCGAGCGTCTTGTGTCCAATCGCAACCGGTTCTGTAGCATGATTCCCTATGAAACACTGGCAACTAGATGGTAATAGATAGTGAGAAAGTTGTAAAAACAAAACAGCACCAAAGCACACTAGCTGATTTAGCTAACGTAGCCTGCCTGCTCAATGTGCCTGCTAGCTACTGAATAGCTTAATTGACAAAATTGGAACTTAGCTAGCTGTTAATTTTGGGCACTGATAAACAGTGTGTAGCTTGTCCTTTATTAAGGATACTTTAACAGCTTGCTGATGAAGTAGTAGACCTATTCTCAGAAATCAGTCCGTACTAACCGCATGTTTCTAAGCAATGTGAGTTAGCTTAGCACCGCAGCAGCTGACTGGATACTGTCTGCATTGACTCGTTTTCATGCCAAAAATTCTACTTCAGAAATACTGCACAAAACACCTTAGCACAATGTAAAATTTCGCGACTAAGACTTCCTCGGCAGAAACGACAAAATGTATTACAGATTTATTGATTTACACTACATGACCAAAAGTATGTGGACCCCTGCTCATTGAACATCTCATTCCAAAATCATGGGCATTAATATAGAGTTGGTCCCCTTTGCTGCTATAACAGCCTCCACTCTTCTGGGAAGGCTTTCCACTAGATGTTGGAACATTGCTGCGGGGACTTGCTTCCATTCAGCCACAAGAGCGTTCGTGAGGTTGGGCACTGATGTTGTGCGTTTAGGCCTGGCTCGCAGTCGGCGTTCCAATTCCAAATCAAATCAAAGTTTGTCACGTGCGCTGAATACAACAGGTGTAGACATTACAGTGAAATGCTTACTTACAGGCTCTAACCAATAGTGCAAGAAAGGTATTAGGTGAACAATAGGTAAGTAAAGAAATAAAAACACCAGTAAAAAGACAGTGAAAAAATAACAGTAGCGATTGAGGTAGTATGTACATGTAGATATGGTTAAAGTTACTATGCATATATGACGAACAGAGAGTAGCAGCAGCGTAAAAGAGGGGTTGGCAGGTGGCGGGACACAATGCAGATAGCCCAGTTAGCCATTGTGCGGGAGCACTGGTTGGTCGGGCCAATTGAGGTAGTATGTACATGAATGTATAGTTAAAGTGACTATGCATATATGATAAACAGAGAGTAGCAGCAGCGTAAAAGAGGGGTTGGGGCACACAATGCAAATAGTCCGGGTAGCCATTTGATTACCTGTTCAGGAGTCTTATGGCTTGGGGGTAAAAACTGTTGAGAAGCCTTTTTGTCCTAGACTTTGCACTCCGGTACCGCTTGCCATGCGGTAGTAGAGAGAACAGTCTATGACTGGGGTGGCTGGGGTCTTGGACAATTTTTAGGGCCTTCCTCTGACACCGCCTGGTGTAGAGGTCCTAGATGGCACGCAGCTTAGCCCCAGTGATGTACTGGGCTGTACGCACTACCCTCGGTAGTGCCTTCGCGTCGGAGGCCGAGCAATTGCCGTACCAGGCAGTGATGCAACCAGTCAGGATGCTCTCGATGTTGCAGCTGTAGAACCTTTTGAGGATCTCAGGACCCATGCCAAATCTTTTTAGTTTCATGAGGGGGAACCGGCTTCATCCCAAAGGTGTTTGATGGTGTTGAGATCAGGGCTCTGTGCAGGCCAGTCAAGTTCTTTCTCACCGATCTCAACAAACCACTTCTGTATGGACCATTATTCCTCCTCCATCAAACTTAACAGTTGGCACTATGCATTCAGACAGGTAGCGTGCTCCTGGCATCCGCCAAACCCAGATTCATCCGTCGGACTGCCAGATGGTGAAGCGTGATTCATCACTCCAGAGTTCAATGGCGACAAGCTTTACACCCCTCCAGATACAACTGTCAGCAACGGGTGTGGCTGAAATAGCCGAATCTACTCATTTTAAGGGGTGTCCACATACCTTTGTATATATAGTGTATCTTCAATTATTAAACTATTTTGAGGGTGAAGTGGTAGTGGCTATGTTGTTGCTACGGGGATTCAAGAGGGACAAACAACAATAACTTCCAGGGTACGATATAGCGATCATTGCACACCCACATCAAACCACACCCCATGATGCAAGTCTTTTTTTATTTTTATGAGCAGCAACAAACCTAGGAGCAAGCCCAGGCAAAAACGGTGAGTTCAGCCGCCCTTTAAACATGTTCCCATGTTCGACTGCATTGCAGTGTTTTCTGTGAATGCAGTCTCTGTGAACATGGGAACGTGGGGGCGGCTGAGCTCATTACGCCGGCTCAATCGTAAATGATTTTTACATGTGAAGTGAGCCATGAAATCTTCCACGGTCCGGAGTGAATCTAGGCATTAAACAAAAATGTCATAATAAAGTAAGAACTACACAGCGAGGGATGGGTGTGTGGGTGTGAGTGTTTACGCCAGCGTGTGTGCTTTGAAGGAGAAAACTAATATAAATTCATTTGAATTTACACTGGTAGAGGATAGTGCATTGAGGCCTACACACTGGAAGAATCACAATATCAATATATTTGGATATACAGTTTGAGTTCTTTCAGGACACTTTGGCCTTGCATTCCAACATACATTTTGTCTATAATTGAACTTCTACATTGTCCTACGGGTACTCTAAAAGGTCATCGGCTAGAATGTCAGGATCTGTTGCTGTGGCAGGCTGTTGACTCTGTCAGTCAGAGTCCTCAGAAGGCAAACTAAATTGACTCTCCCCACCGACTTCACCTGAACCTCTAGCCCCTCCACTTTAGATTCCCAAAAGTAAGGACAAACGGATCCAAGAACTCGTTCATACACAACACTACCATACAGCTAAATGAATGGAAACTGGTCACAGACACTTAACAGATATGCAAAGGCCATGAATGTACTGTAGTTATATGGGGTGTCTGACCTGCAGCTTCCTCTTCTACAGCAGGTTCCTCTGCTTCTGGTTCTGCCGCCTCCGCTTCGAAACACAACAATAACCATTAACAACTGTGTGTGCGTGCGTGCTTGTGTGTGTGTGTGTGTGTGTGTGTGTGTGTGTGGCTCACCTGGTTCTGGCTCAGCTTCAGGGGCCACCTCTACTTCCACTGCTGGTTCTTCTACTACTTCTGTGTCCTCTGTCGGAGCCTCTCCTTCTGCAGTTGCAGCCTCATCCTTTGTCGCCGGAGCCTCCCCTTCTGCAGCTGCAGCCTCTTGGTCTGTAGCCGGAGCTTCCTCAGAACTTGCAGCCTCCTCCTCTGCATCCTCCTCCTCTTCTGCAGCCTCCTCCTCTTCTGCAGCCTCCTCCTCTTCTTCTGCCGGAGCCTCCTCAGCAGCTGGGGCCTCCTCTGTGGCTACTTCCTCTGCTACTGCCTCGGGCTCTGCTGCTTCTGCCTCTGCTTCTGCTTCGGGCTCTGCTGCTTCTGCCTCTGGTTCCTTTGTTTCTGGCTCAGCAGCAGGGTCTTCTGGAGAGAGGAACATACTTTTCCTTTAGCAGGCAGCAGATATGGTAGCCGGCAGGTATGGTAGCCAGCAGGTATGGTAGCCAGCAGGTATGGTAGTCCCACATCAGATTTTATAACATCATCAATAAATTTCAGACAGACGTCAACTTTCAGATGGCAGGACTACTCTAGTGTCTGTGTCTGTGTCTATGTGTGTGTGTGTGTGCGTGTGCGCGTGCGTGTTGCAGTCATAGGTGCAGTGACATTCCCCTATTGTAAGTAAGGTGCAGCATTGTGCCAGAGAGTGTAGAGGCCAAACAGCAGACCACCTTCTCACTCCAACCCTCTTCTTTCTCTCAACCAGGCATGGCCAGCAGGTCCTAGTGGGGCACAGTGTGTGCAGGTTTTTGTTTCAGCCCTGCTCCTGATCCACCTTCTGATTTAACGGGCCACACTGAATAGCTGACCAGTTGAATGAGGAGTTCGAGCTGGGTTGGAACAAAAGTCTACACACTCTATGGCCCTCAGAGACTGGAGTTGCCCATCCCTGTTCTAAAGAACAGAATCAATAGTCCTGAAACACAATCCATCAACAATGACCAAGGCAGGCATGTCATACTATGTGTGTACTGTACTTTATGTGGGACTTTCGTCAGGAAAAGAGAGACAGGGACTTATTAAGACTACTGTTCCTTAAGACTACTGTTCATTAAGACTACTGTTCCTTAAGACTACTGTTCCTTAAGACTACTGTTCATTAAGACTCCTGTTCCTTAAGACTCCTGTTCCTTAAGACTCCTGTTCCTTAAGACTACTGTTCATTAAGACTCCTGTTCCTTAACCCTCCCGTCGTCCTCGTATGGTGTGTAGAGCCCGCGTCCTCCGGGTCACCCTGTCCCGTCCTGACTAAAGGCCCAATGTGAGCAAGTGCGACAGTATGCGTGTGAGCAGCCTTTGCAGATGTGTTTGTTACACCTGCAGCACACCGTGTGTGTCTTGGAGTCCTTCTTGGGCTTCGTGTTTGTGTAATAAACAGCAGGGCATGTCTGGACGTGTGTAGTGGCTGCCTGGGTCTCTCTGTTGTATAATATCAGTGAAATGTGTTTGTG
>QNTS01004551.1:37658-57009 GCA_003317085.1 Hucho hucho
AGCCTCCCTCCTATATTCCATGTGTGTGTTAAATAGACAGCCTCCCTCCTATATTCCATGTGTGTGTTAAATAGACAGCCTCCCTCCTATATTCCATGTGTGTGTTAAATAGACAGCCTCCCTCCTATATTCCATGTGTGTGTGTGTGTGTGTGTGTGTGTGTGCGTGTGTGTGTGTGTGTTAAACAGACAGTCTTCCCCCTATATTCCATGTGTGTGTTAAATAGACAGCCTCCCTCCTATATTCCATGTGTGTGTTAAATAGTAATATACTGTAACAGACTGTAATATACTGTAACATACTTTAATATACTGTAACACTGTAATATACTGTAACATGCTGTAATATACTGTATTAAAGTATATTACAGTATGTTACAGTATATTACAGTGCTACAGTATATTAAAATATGTTACAGTATATTACAGTGTTACAGTATATTAAAGTATATTACAGTAACACTGTAATATACTGTAACATGCTGTAATATACTGTAACACTGTAATATACTGTAACACTGTAATATACTGTAACATGCTGTAATATACTGTAGCACTGTAATATACTGTAACATACTTTAATATACTGTAACACTGTAATATACTGTAACAGACTGTAATATACTGTAACATACTTTAATATACTGATTACAGACTGTAATATACTGTAGCATTATGTAATGTAGTGCAGGCTTGTCATTGCCATAGGAACCTAAAGAGAATACACAACATGGGCTCCATTTTACACACGCAGCGCAGATTCAAGCAATCTCAGGCAGTTCACCTGTGACACAAGTCAGTATCCAACATCTATTCATATCTGAGGACGTCAGGTGATGACATGGAAACCGGCCAATAGGAGCAACAGTAAGCACTATTACCTTCAAGTAGGTTTCAGTTTTGCATCTGCCTCCAAAGGTTGCATGTTCGAATTCAGCGACGGAATGTAATTTTTTATATTTTGGTTCTAAGCTTACCCCAAACCTTAACACTTAACCATTCAGAGTTAATGCCTAACCTTAACCATTCAGAGTTAATGCCTAACCTTAAGAATTCTGAGTTAATGCCTAAACTTAACCTTAAAAACTTTGTTTGGAACAACTTCAAAATTTGACGTTTGAGAAACATGGATGAACGTCTAATTCTGACGTGAGACTGTTAGAGCTTGTATGGAATCTATACTGTACATTACGCTGTGAGAGTTAATGAGTAATTGTGTGGGTAACCTTGCCAATGCGTGAGGTGGTTGACAGGTAATATGTTCAGGTGAGTTAGAGCAGGGGTTCCCGAACTCGGTCCTGCATGGGGGCCCCCCTGGGTGCAGTTATTTTTTTTTGCCCTAGCACTACACAGCTGATTATAATAATCAAAGCTTGATGATGAGTTGGTTATTTGAATCAGCTGTGTAGTCCTTGGGTAAAACCGAAACGTGCACCCAGGGGGGGCCCCAGGACTGAGTTTGGGAAATTCTGAGTTAGAACAATGTGTTCTCAGGTATTTCTATTGTGTGGCGGCGTAGAGGGACCCTTGTTGTTGTTTTCTCTGTTTCAGCTGGCCCTGTAGAATAATGCACTACTTTTGGCCAGACAAAGCACAATGGACAACAGGATAATGCACTGTGGGGAACAGCGTGCCGTTTCATATGTACCAGTTGTTTACATTATCTGGAGGGTCACAGTAGAATCCAGGTGGTTCACAGAACTACTGATCTAGAACATTCTACGGAACCACTGATCTAGAATAGTTCCGGCTGCTCCTGTCTTTACATGAAGACATTGTCCATGCAGGAATACCCATACCTGCGTTATAGATAGAAGGCATTTTTGGTATGTAAAAACGAAAAGTTTTATAGTATGTGACATTTAAAAAATTTAGTATGCTTTAAATGCCAAGATGTCATACTAATTTCAGCCTTTTATCTAGTAGAATTTGCTGCACAATATTGAGGAAAATAATAGTATTTTCAGATCCATGTGTGTTTGACAACAGCTGATAATCAGCTGATGATCAAAGAAGTGGATGGGATGTAGCAAAATGAACAAATGGCGGTTAACAACACAATTGTGCGTTAGATGACACATTCTCAGTACACTGTAAAAAATGTGTTGAATCTACTTTAAAAAGGCAACAATTTAGCCACAATATTCTTGAGTAGATGTAATTTCCTATATTCAAATTTACACAATTAAAGTAAGTCCAGGGAAATAAGAATAACCATAAAAATAATTTGGTTTAATAATATAAACATAGGCATATATGAGTTTTACTTAATCTCCTTGATGAGTAACTTCTAGTGATTGTGTCTTAATGTTTACATTTTTTTTAATGTATTTGTTAATTTGCTATTTAGACTAATTTTTTCAGGGCATGGACTCTATAAGGTGTTGAAAGTGTTCGACAGGGATGCTAGCCCATGTTGACTCCAATGCTTCCTACAGTTGTGTCAAGTTGGCTGGATGTCATTTGGGTGGTGGACCATTCTTGATACACACGAGAAACTTTTGAGCATGAAAAACTCAGCAGTGTTGCAGTTCTTGACACACTCAAACCGGTGCGCCTAGCACATACTACCATACCCCGTTCAAAGGCACTTAAATATTTTGTCTTGCCCATTCACCCTCTGAATGGCAAACATACACAATCCACGTCTCAATTGTCTCAGGTTAAAGAAGGATTTTTAAGCCTTGTCTCCACCCCTTCATCTACACTAACTGAAGTGGATTTAACAAGTGACATCAATAAGGGACCATGGCTTTCACCTGTATTCACCTGGTCAGTCTATGTCATATCAAATCCCCAAGCGACAAGGTAAAAATCTGTTGTTCTGCCCCTGAACAAGGCAGTTAACCCACTGTTCCTAGGCTGTCATTGTAAATAAGAATATGTTTTAACTGGCTTGCTTAAAGGTTAAATAAATAAAAAAGTTGAGCCCTCTTTTACATTCAGCATCACTCCGTCAAGGGAAATATAGTATTCTTTCTAACAAAGATATAATTAGAATTCAGTGGTCTAAAGTACTTAAGTAAAAATACTTTAAAGTACTACTTAAGTTGTTTTTTGGGGGTATCTGTACTTTACTTTGCTATTTATATGTTTGACAACTTTTACTTTTACTTCACTATATTCCCGAAGAAAATAATGTACTTTTTGCTCCATATATTTTACCTGACACCCAAAAGTACTCGTTACTTTTTGGTGGGATGGCGTTTTGGTAAACTAGTTAATAGACCACTAATAAAGAGAGTTCCAAACCTCTGCCAATAACAGCTAGTTTTCAGTTTCACCCTCCCCACTCAGACCACTCTCAGACAGTCCTAGCTAAACTCTTGCTTTCTTGCTAAGAATTTTTTGGGGACAATTTGAATTGAAAATAACCACAGTAAGGTACTTAATTGTTAACCAGAAATGATTTGATATTGAGATAGAAACGGCTGCATTGGGTCTTTAACTAACTTCTCTCAAGTAGAAACAGAAACATAAAGCACCATAAAACTAGTTGTAAAAGTGCTTACCAAAGTACATTAGTGGATGTAAAAGTGCTTACCTTGTGTCTTGGCTCCAATCACCAAACTGCCCAGCAGGAGAATCCACAGGTATGACATCATGGGAACAGTGTGCTGAATTACAAAACTGGAGTTTTAAACTTCTCTATTGAATAATAAAAGTAGTAATTATGATGGTGATGATGTTTCTGGTAATGTAGACTAGCTATGTGTATGATGTGGTATGATGTGCGATGGCTATATTCCCATGTTGCCTTCTCCTCTGCTGCAGCTCCAATCTTCTCATGTATTCTTTTGTCTGTACATGGACCCAACTTTAGGGGTGTGTCTTTGTCCCAGCCACACCCCAGACAGAGTAACTGATAGTTGAGTGGCAGGGTTGGGGAGTAACAGATTACATCAAATCAAATCAAATCAAATTGTACTTGTCACATGCGCCGAATACAACAGGTGTAGACCTTACAGTGAATTTGATTGACTGATTGATGACTAGGGTGGCTGGAGTCTTTGACAATTTTTAGGGCCTTCCTCTGACACTGCCTGGTATAGAGGTCCTGGATGGCAGGAAGATTTGCCCCAGTGATGTACTGGGCCGTACGCACTACCCTCTGTAGTGCCTTGCGGTCAGAGGACGAGCAGTTTCCATACCAGGCAGTGATGTAACCAGTCAGGATGCTCTCGATTGTGCAGCTGTAGAACCTTTTGAGGATCTGAGGACACATGCCAAATCTTTCAGTCTCCTGAGGGGGAATAGGTTTTGTTGTAGCCTCTTCACGACTGTCTTGGTGTGCTTGGACCATGTTAGTTTGTTGGTGATGTGGACACCAAGGAACTAGAAGCTCTCAACCTGCTCCACTACAGCCCCGTCGATGAGAATGGGGGTGTGCTCGGTCCTCCTTTTCCTGTAGTCCACAATCATCTCCTTTGTCTTGATCACATTGAGGGAGAGGTTGTTGTCCTGGCACCACACGGCCAGGTCTCTGACCTCCTCCCTATATGCTGTCTTGTCGTTGATCAGGCTTACCACTGTTGTGTCATCGGCAAACTTAATGATAGTGTTGGAGTTGTGCCTGGCCGTGCAGTCATGAGTGAACAGGGAGTACAGTAGGGGACTGATCACGCACCCCTGGGGGGCCCTCGTGTTGAGGATCAGCGTGGTGGATGTGTTGTTCCCTACCCTTTCCACCTGGGGGCAGCCCGTCAGGAAGTCCAGGATCCAGTTGCAGAGGGAGGTGTTTAGTCCCAGGGTTTTAGCTTAGTGATGAGCTTAGAGGGCACTATGGTGTTGAACACTGAGCTGTAGTCAATGAATAGCATTCTCACATAGGTGTTCCTTTTGTCCAGGTGTGAAAGGGCAGTGTGGAGTGCAATAGAGATTGCATCATCTATGGATCTGTTGGGGCGGTATGCAACTTGGAGTGGGTCTAGGGTTTCTGGGATAATGGTGTCTATGTGAGTCATGACCAGCCTTTCAAAGCACTTCATGGCTACAGACGTGAGTGCTACGGGTCGGTAGTCATTTAGGCAGGTTATCTTAGTGTTCTTGGGCACAGGGACTATGGTGGTCTGCATGGAACATGTTGGTATTACAGACTCAGACAGGGAGAGGTTGAAAATGTCAGTGAAGACACTTTCCAGTTGGTCAGCGCATGCTCGGAGTACACGTCCTGGTAATCCGTCTGGCCCTGCAGCCTTGTGGATGTTGACCTGTTTAAAGGTCTTACTCACATCGGCTGAGGAAAGCGGGATCGCACAGTCATCCAGAACAGCTGATGCTCTCAATTAGCCATGTCAGCTAACAAGTTTTAGATCGGTAAGTTAGTCTAGCCAGTTATCTAAACTTGTAGTTATGATGGACGAATACCGACCGGGCACGCAGGGAACGTGCCCATAGACCCTGACCTCCAGTGGGGCCCACATTGATTTTGTTAGTTACTCCCACTCAGATAACATTAAGATAGCATAAGTCATGGTAAAATGTGTAGAATTGCAGGAAATTAGCTTTAAAACTGCTACATTTTCTCTCTGTCCCATGGCAAAATTTATAGAATTGCATGAAATGTTTTAGAAAATGTCTAAATGTTCTCTCTTTGTAGAGAGATTCATCAGTATTGGATTCATCAGTATTGTTGCAAAAATGTCTTTCTGCCCCATGGAAAAAGGAGTAGAATTGCATGATTTTTTTTAAACAATTGAACATTTATCTCCGCCCCATGGCTAAATGTGTAGAATTGCAGAAAACGTGCTTTAAAACGGAAACCTTTTCTCTTCGCCCAAATCTTGCTTAGGGCCCCCAAAAGGCTAGAGCCGGCCCTGGGTAGTACTACCTCTATGGCAGTAAGACTAGCGCAACTTGGAGAGGCCACTATATGGAGACAGCAGTCTGTTGTCGCCATCTAGTGGTTCATAAAGGTACTGAGATTAGTGAATGCTGAATTGGTGAACGCCGCTCTTATAATATAGGTCAGAAGAGTCACATTCTTATGAATGTCTACGCTCCACGAACCCTAAACAGGCACAATGCTGATCATTGTTTTATTTATATGGCAATTCATTTTAATCTATTTATACCAAATAAGAAATCCTATTTAGATCATTATTGATGGTAGCCTAACCATTAGGCTATCAGCTTATCCGAATTGTTCCAATGAAATGAATAGGCTAATGTTGAAGACCGAAAAATACATCTATAAATATAGGCCTATACTAATGAATAACATAGCTCTCTGAAATAAAGCTTAATCATGTTCAACTGAACGAATGTTGTTGCTAGCATGAAAGAAAGGCTCCTAGCTGTGCGATCTGTTATAATACAATATGATAAACATACAACCCTATTATGTTACTAGCTACTCACAGCGCGAATGTATAGCCACAGAGATTTCTATAGCCTCGAGTCTGCTGGTCGCCCTCGGGCACTTTTAACCGAGTTCACCACATGCACGCCTCACGGAGAGGATAGGAATACTAATCAACCGGTTTCCTTCGCGACTCGCTAACGGAGCGCAGCAAGCAGCAACAGCTCGCAACTTGGAGATCCTCCGATTCAAATGTGTTCTGGTTGACTTTAGATGTATTGTTTAGTCTTTCTCCATCACTATGTTCATTATTGGATTCATCAGTATTGTTGACTGTGAATTTCATACATGGAGATACCGTTTTGTTTAATAGACAGAGACAGCGGATTCATAACGACTATGTAACAGAGCGGACTTCTGGTGGATTTCTGGATTTCTGCTCTCAGGAATTGGGAAGCCCGAGCTGTTTGCTTGTGTGTGTGTGGGTGTGTGTGTGTGTTTAGGTGACTGCGTGAATAATTGTGTGAGGATTCCGCACGTCAATCATCAACAGTTAATGCTGGCAGAGAGCAGAGAAGTGTGTTATTGAGACACTTAGCGTGGAAACACACACACAGAAACCTACACACACACACACACACACACACAGTGCTGTCACACACTGTCTGCCGATGAGCTCTGTCATGCAGTCGTTTCTCTCTCCAGTGAACAAGGCTATTCTAGTAGCTCTGTTCATCTTCGCCATCCTCCTCATCCTCTATGTGATCCTCTGGTACATCTGTAGAGACGTGGACTGCGACCACGGCATCTGATCTGATTAACACCGGGAACACCACCGAATAACCTAACAGTGGAGAGAGACCCGTCTGAAAGAGGGTCACCCTGGTAAGTCAGCACGTCTCCTCTGCTTCACGCTCCTGTGTTTGTGTGTATGTGTGTGGCTCTGTAGTGTCAGAACAAGTGAAACAGAAACAGACACAGTCCCGCGCATAACCCGGTTCCCGGTTGCGCCTCCATGTTCTAGTCCGTTATGAAATGTATTTTTTCCACTTATTTACCAGATATGTCTTGAGGCTAATAATCTCATTTTGGAGATAGAAACCTGTCAAGAAGAATTATATCTTTTTTTGGCCAGTCACAATACAAAACGAGGAGCATACATGTGTCTTCGTTTTGGTTTATTCGGGTCTTATTCGCATGTAATGCCTCAAAATAACAGTAACAGTATGTGGGCTGGCCACAGAGCCTAAGGTGACACAATGTCCCCCCGACAGGAATGTTCTGTCCAGTTTGAGCGGAGAGGTAGCGGCTAGAATACCAGATGAGCGCACTAGGACAGGCAATGACACTGCGCGGGAACCGGCGCTGTCCCAGTGGGCAAGTTTGGGCTGTGGCGATACCAATGTATCATAGCTGTGTGTGCCTAACACGATCAAACAATAAGATTAAAAAAACAAGATTGTTCTTCACCCTATTGAATCCAATTTCTTACCTGAGCTTTTATTGTGTCATGCATTAATCATTTGATGTTTGTCGCTGGTACTCTATTCCCTGACGCTGACAAACGCGTTGGTTTGTGATTGCTGCTGCCCAATAAAAATCTGTCTTTCAGTTTGGGATTAATCTCTTCTATCATATGCCTTTACAACCCTGCACCCAAATACATTTGTTACAAGAACAGCGATGAGCATGCCATTTATTCCTCTAATCATCATAGCCATGCTGAGTCAATGTTACGTGGTTGTATTCAATACATAATACACCTTTAGGCATGTCGACCACTTGGCAATGTGTGTGTCTGAGTGTGTGTGTCTGTGTGCATGTGTGTGAGAAGCACCTTTGGCAGCGATTACAGCATCGAGTCTTCTTGGGTATGACGCTACAAGCTTGGCACACCTGTATTTGGGAAGTTTCTCCCATTCTTCTCTGCAGATCCTCTCAAGTTCTGTCAGGTTGGATGGGGAGCTTTGGTGCACATCTATTTTCACATCTCTCCAGAGATGTTCGATCTGGTTCAAGTCTGGGCTCTGGCTGGGCCACTCAAGGACATTCAGAGACTTGTCCTGAAGCCACCCCTGCATTGTCTTGTCTGTGTGCTTAGTGTTGTTGTCCTGTTGGAAGGTGAACCTTTGCCCCAGTCAGTTTCATCAGACTGGAGAATCTTGTTTCTCATGGTCTGAGAGTCTTTAGGTGCCTTTTGGCAAACTCCAAGCGGGCTGTCATGTGCTTTTTACTGAGGAGTGGCTTCCGTCTGGCCACTCTACCATAAAGGCCTGGTTGTTGGAGTGCTGCAGAGATGGTTGTCCTTCTGGAAGTTTCTTTCATCTCCACAGAGGAACTCTAGAGCTCTGTCAGAGTGACCATCAGGTTCTTGGTCACCTCCCTGACCAAGGCCTTTCTCCCCGATTGCCCAGTTTGGCCGGGCGGCCAGCTCTAGGAGGAGTCTTGGTGGAGGCAACTGTGTTCTTGGGGACATTCAATGCTCAAGATAAATCAATGTGTCTGTAGAAAATTCCTCACACACCCTTGACATTTTTAATTGTATTTGTCCATATACTTAAATAATAGGTTGACTTAAAGAAAGGTTAAATAGATCAACAGTCCGACAGTGTTCTGATCCAGCTGAACCTTTATAAACTGACTGACAGAATAACGGCTTCTATCCTGCCTGGAAGAAACAGATAAACCATCCAGAATAGCAAAATGAGGGGCTGAAGGACACATCAAGGACACAATGTATAGCCGCCCTTCTCTGTGTGTGTGGATGCGTGTGTGCGCGCGCGTGTGTGTGTGTGTGTGTGTGTGTGTGTGTGTGTGCACGCGTGCGTGTGTGTAAGATAGTGTATTTCTAGGTTGAGGGTGAGTGAAGCAGTCCATCCTTGTGTGTGTGGAGATCACATGGGCCGAGACTAAGTGTGCGTGTCGCACAGGAAGATGACAGTATAGGGAACAGATGTCTTAGATTACTAACACTACAACTAGGTTATGGTATGTGAGACAGTCTGTGAAATATGAACTATTTTTACACAAAAAAACATAGTTCATCAAGCCAACATGGAACAGGCTCTGTTCTTTTACACAGATGAGCTTCCACATAGACAGTGTTCTGACTGGGCTACGAGTGATTTGTTGCTTCTCTAGGAGTCAGGCCGGTCAACCTATCATGGTCAACTATAGATTGCCTAGACACACACACAAACACACACACAAACCGTCTGTGTCATCATACTCATACTCTGTAGTTATTATTATCAAACATTCAGTGGTAAAGCCAGAGTCCTGTATTGTGTGTGACTCATAGTATTTTTTGAGATGTCAGTATAAAATGGCCCCTCACGGTTTCCTCTTTGTCTGTGCCATGAGCTCAAGGTCCCTGTGATGTGACTTGCCATTATCCTCTCCTTCCCTCCCACTCTCTCCTTCTGTCACTCCACTTTACTCCCTTCAACTCAAATCAAGTTGTATTTTTCACACACTTCGTAAACAACAGGTGTAGAATAACAGTGAAATGCTTAGTTATGGGCCCTTCCCAACAATGCAGAGAGAAAACAATTGAAATAATAGAAAAATAATAACACAAGGAATACACAATGAGTAATGATAACTTGGCTATATACACTGGGTACTAGTAACAAGTCGATGGCAGGGGTAAGAGGTCATTGAGGTAGATATTCCTTCCTCTCCCTCTGTCCCCACCCTCTCTTTCTTCCTCCTTTCTCCTTCTTTACAGACGGTACCTCCTTATCAATCTCTTTAACCCAGGCTAAAACTGTCCCAGGGATAGTTTACCCTCCTTGCACACAGGCATTTGTTAACCCAAGGATTAATGTTAAAGCAGGGTTAAAGGTCGGCTCACACGTGTTCCCTGAAGCCCACATTTTTTAAATGTTTTATGATAAAGACAGTAGAAACAGCCAGGTAATAGAAAGAGAAGGTTGTGTGTGGGAATAGCGGTGGGACGGGGATTCAATCCAACACTCAATCATATTGATGTACATACACCAAAGGCGTTGGCAGTAACCACTAGACCAAACCCCAAGGCCACACTGGCTGTCTTGGGTGATTTCCGGGGGAAAAGATAAAAAAGTCGGTACTACTAACCCTAATCTGGAGCAGGTCCGGCTAAGCCCTGGGCTAAGGTTGGGGTTATTCTACTCTCAAACCTCCCTTAGCCCTGGGCTTCGAGGCTCCATTAGCCATTGGAAGTTCTTAGTCCTGGGCTAAGCTGAATGTATTCTCTGTGCTGGTTAGCACACATACCCTTGAGTCCTGTCAGGGGCAGCAGGTAGCCTAGTGGTTAGAGCGTTGGACTTGTAACCGGAAGGTTGCAAGGTTGAATCCCTGAGCTGACAAGGTAAAAATCTGTCGTTCTGCCCTTGAACAAGGTAGTTAACCCACTCTCTGATTCAGAGGGGTTGGGTTAAATGTGGAAGACACATTTCAGTTATACAACTGACAAGGTACCCCCTTTCCCCTGTCATGCTCCATGTCCACTGTACTTATCTTTGAGTTATGCAACATGTAGCATACACACACACATATGCGATTGTGTATGTATTCATATGTGTATGGATTCATATGTGTATGGATTCATATGTGTATGTATTCATATGTGTATGTATTCATATGTGTGCATGCTCGCGAAGCTGTCACGATACTGTCCCATCATCCTAAATAATCCCACAGTCATGCGTGAGATGCGATTTCCAGTACAGAGGGGTGGGCCACCTCACTGACCCTCAACCTAGAAGCTCACTCACACACTCTCTCTCTCTTTCTCAGTGTATGTACATTGTAAAGTATTTTGTCTGTAATGTCTTTTTTTGCTAGTTTTAAGTTATTCACTATTATTCTACAATGTAGAATATATATACATGCCTGGAATATTTCAATGTTGGAGAATCTCTTATGAAATGGGTTAAAGTTATGTATAGTAACCCTAGGTGTAAAATAGTAAATAATGGCTACTTCTCAGAAAGTTTTAAACTGTCAAGAGGAGTAAAACAAGGTTGTCCTCTATCGGCATATCTATTTATTATTGCCATTGAAATGTTAGCTATTAAAATCAGATCCAACAATAATATCAAGGGGTTAGAAATCCAGGGCTTAAAAACAAAGGTGTCATTGTACGCTGATGATTCATATTTTCTTTTAAATCCACAATTATAATCCATCCACAGCCTCATAGAGGACCTAGATACTTTTTCTAACCTCTCTGGATTAAACCCAAATTGTGTGTACTATACTGTGTATTGGATCACAAAAAAATACAACTTTCACATTACTGTGTAGTTTACCAATAAAATGGTCTGACGGGGATGTGGACATAGTCGATATACAGTAATAGCCCAACTACCTACCTCATCCCCATATTTGTTTTTGTTTTTTTCTGCTCTTTTGCACACCAGTATTTCTACTTGCACATCCTCATCTGCACATATATCACTCCAGTGTTGATTACTAAATTGTAATTACTTTGCCACTATGGCCTATTTATTGCCTTACCTCCTTACTTCATTTGCACACACTGTATACAGATTTTTTATTGTGTTATTGACTGTACGTTTGTTTATCCCATGTGTAACTCTGTGTTGTTGTTTTTGTCGCACTGCTTTGCTTTATCTCGGCCAGGTCGCAGTTGTAAATGAGAACTTGTTCTCAACTGGCCTGCCTGCTAAATAAAGGTGAAATAAAAATAAATAAATACAAATAAAAACTTATTTTTTTCCCTAGATTAAATGTTTATAAAAGGTATGATATTTGTAAATTATATCATAAATAGGACTGGTGGAGTTATGTCACACATGCAGCTAACACAAATATATGAAAATTTCAACCAACTAATTGCAGCATCACAGCAAAAATGGAAGAGGCAAGTGGAAGGGGTAAAAAGTAAGGAACTTGTCCGTCGGCCCAGCATTACCAAAATTGGTTAAAGAAAATTGTGATAAATAAAAATATATACCAGTTCCATTTGACAGCTGTGCCATATAGATTGCAAAATAGTTGGGAAGAGATTTTCAATGTACCGATTCCATGTGACATGGTTTATGAATTGACACTTGTAGGCCGTCATTGTAAATAAGAATTAACTTGCCTAGTTAAATAAAAAAATAATTTTAAAAAAGAATTGACACGCAAAAACAATGCAGGATTCAAAATGTATCAATTTAAATTATTATAAAAAAAAATATTGCATCTAATAGAATGTATATATGTATATATATATATATATATATATATATTAATGGGGGATACAACCTTCCCAACTCTGCAGATTTTGCTGTGAGGAGGCAGAGCCATTAGTTCATTTATTTTGGTACTGGCCATATGTAGCTTGTTTTTGGTCACAGGTCCAGGAATGGCTGAAGAATTGCAACATTTACCTGGAGCCAATGCTGCAGATAGTAATACTGGGTGATTTGAAAAGCCATAGTCAATCGATCAATAATAATAAAAAAATCCTTCATAAATAGTGGGTTCTGTAGCAATATTGATGTTACTTAAATTGATGTTACACTTGAAATGGAAACAAATTGTTACTTACCGTCTTCATGTACTTGAGGTGCTGGTTAACAACATGCATAGTAAAGTTTGCTTAACTATGTATCTTTGTCTGTCGTGACCACATCACAAAGAATACTGAAACATGGTGGCAGCGGTACTCAAAAGAACCTGGATCTCATCGATGTAATTGAAGAATACATCCCAGGCGGCAGTTTGGACAAGTGTCACATTTACAAGCTAGTCATCGAGCCGAACGTCAACGCTAGCTGGCTATTGTGAGTGATTCTGAAGCTAACTGGCTATGGGACAGAAGCAGATTCGTGAGTAGCTAACATTCCATTCTACAAATAAATCGCTATGGAAAATGCACTGAAACCTCCGGGGGAAAAAAGACTGATGATTGCAATTTAGCACTTACCTAGAAAAGATGGATAGCGGAATTCAATGTGGTAATGGCTCTTACAATGGGAGAAAAACCTGATGACTACGAAGTGAAGCTACTGTATTATCTCACTGGGGAAAAAGGCAGAGAGATTTGTGAGACCCTCTGTGTGGGCTGTACAAAATACATTCTCTCTGTTGAGGAGTAATTGCAGCACTGCATGCATTTTGTGATTCCAACAAAAATGAAAACAATTGAAAGATATAATTTTTTTTATGCGCAGTCAGGGTCAAGATGAGAGTTTAGACAAATATCTCACTGAATTGAGTACTCTAGTGGCCACCTGCAACTTTGTAGTAATCACAGACTCTCTTATCAGGGACAGGATTGTGTGTGGCACGTGTGACCCACTCTTAAGAGAGGGCTTACTCAGAGAGACTGATCTCAGTTTAGAGAAATGCATACAGATTGGAAGAGCTGAGAGCTAAAGTCATAAATGTGTAGGGCCCTGTAGCAGTGCATGCAGTAACACACAGAGAGACCGAGAGGGAGAGGAGACCCTACAGAGGGACCGAGAAGGAGAGGAGACCCTACAGAGGGACCGAGGGAGAGGAGACCCTACAGAGGGACAGAGAATTATACAATGCAGATACTGTGGACAGACACATGAGAAGAAAATTCAATCCTGTGATAAAAAAATCTCTACGGTTTACAAAAGTGCAGGGATCAGCAAGAGAAACAGTGTCCTGGCAATGGAAAATCCATCAGCTGACTCAGATAGCGGTGAGGATGTTCTCTGCATCACACTAGGGCCAAAGTCAGAGAGCATCAACGTGGTTCAGGAGAAAACCACAGACCCCAAAGCAGCTCTCTTTACAACCATGCTGGTCAACAAAAGTCAGTCAGATTTCAGCTAGATTGTGGTGCTAGTTGTAATGTTATCCCTGCAAACCTCACAAAAGACAGTCGCCTAGAGCCCTGCAGTCAGGTATTGGTGATGTATAACAAGAGTACTCTGGGGAAGTGTACACTTAAAGTGATCAATCCACGTAATAAGAAAACCTACAGAGTTGAGTTCATCGTAGTCAACAATAACGTGCACAGGCCCATTCTAGGCAGTAAGACTATCCAGGCAATGGAGTTGATTACTGTGCAGCATCACAACATCCTGGCCATCAAGAAAACAACAGGATCCTGGACTAAAGAGCAAATAAAACAGGAGTACGCTGATGTATTCCAGGGAGACGGCTGCTTACCCGGCAAACTGAAGCTGGAAATGGATGAGCGAGTGGAGCCCGTCCAGCTGCCAAAGAGGAGAGTGCCAGCAGCACTATATAAACCACTCGAAGAGGAGCTCTGTGGTCTAGAGAAAAGAAGGATGATAAAATTAGTTGAAAAAGCACAGATTGGATTAGCAGCCTGATCATAGAGCAGAAACCGTCTGAAAAACAAAGAAAAAAAAACTCAAGGCGCTCTAGAGGAGCCATTACCCACTTCCCACTATTGAAGACGTGCTGCCAGAACTGAACAGAGCACCTGTGTTCTCTGTTCGTGATGTGAAAAACTGATTTTGGCATGTGAAACTGGAGTATGAATCCAGCTATCTCACCATGTTCTCTACTCCCATGGGACGCTACAGGTGGCTGCGCATGCCAATGGGAATCAGTCCAGCCCCAGAGATCTTTCAGAGGAAGTTGAACCAGGCAGTTGAAAGTCTTCCAGGACTCAAAATCATTGCAGATGACATCCTGATTGTGGGAGAAGGAGACAACGATGAAGCAGCGACTCTGGACCATGACAAAAACCTGAGAATGCTCCTGGACAGATGCAGGAAGCTCAATATCAAGCTGAATCTGGAGAAGCTGCAGCTCAGGCTGAAGGAAGTGCCCTACATTGGCCACCTGCTAACATCAGAGGGGTTGAAAGTGGACCCAGGAAAAGTGACAGCCATCCGACAAATGCCTAGGCCTACAGATGTGCAGCGCTTCCTGGGCATGGTAAACTACCTAGCCAAGTTCTGCAGCCACGCCACGGACATCTGCGAGCCACTGCAGCAGCTGACACACAAGGACTCACTGTGGGAGTGGTCAGAGAGAGATGAGCAGGCTTTCAAGAAAACCAAGGATACCATTGCACAGACCCCTGTGCTGAAATACTACAACCCAACAGAGCAGCTTGTACTACAATGTGATGCTTCAGAAAGTGGGTTAGGAGCAGCCTTGATGCAGAGAGGACAACCAATAGCATATGCCAGCAGAGCCCTGACAGAGACTGAAAAGAGGTATGCACAGATAGAGAAGGAGCTGTTTGCAATGGTGTTTGGCATGGAGAGGTTCCACCAATTCACATATGGACGAACTGTCGAAGTGCAGTCAGATCACAAGCCTCTAGAGAGCATCATGACAAAGCCTCTCCTCAACACACCAAAAAGACTACAACGCATGATCATGAGACTCCAACACTACAAGGTCAGTCTCCGATACGTTCCTGGAAGACAAGTGGTGCTGCCCGACCTGCCTGTGTCAATCGAGAGACTAAAGGCCATTCAGAGAGCCACTGAGCTGGACCGGGAGCTCCAGACACTGAAAATGTTGATCCTGCAGGGGTGGCCTGAAGTGAAAGAACATGTACCCTTTGAAGTAGCCATGTATTTTCACAACAGAGATGAGCTGAGTGTGCAAAATGTATTTTCAGAGGTGAGCGAGTCGTTGTGCCTGCTGCCCTCAGGTCAGAGATAATGCAGAGAATACATTCCTCACACATAGGAATTGAGGGATGTCTGAGAAGAGCTTGCAAGTGTGTCTACTGGCCAGACATGAATGCACAGCTGAGAACATACATGGAACAATGTAGCACCTGCACTGCATGGGGTGTGAAGCAGCAGAAAGAGATGCTGAGGCCACACAAAGCACCAAAGCGTCCCTGGGGAAAAAATAGGGATTGACCTGTTCCACTTCAACGACAGAGACTACATGGTCACAGTTGATTATCTCTCAAACTTCTGGGAAGTGGACCATTTGGAGAACACACAGTCGAAAACGGTCATTCGAAAACCGACTCAGACAATGGCCCCCAGTACTCTTCAGACAAGTTCCGAAGTTTCAGCAAGGCTTGCAACTTTAAACACAAAATAATCTCCAGGATACCCGCAAAGTAATGAGAAAGTGGAATTGGCTGTGAAAACAGCCAAAAGACTAATGGCAAAAGGAAAGAGAACAGGTGCTGACCCATACTTGGCCATGTTGGATCATAGAAATACCCATCACAAGGAACAGACAGCAGTCCTGTAATGGCGCTCATGGGGAGAGATACAAAGACACTACTGGTAATGAGTGAAAATCTACTGACACCGGTGATGACAAACTGTCAGCAGGAGAAGTTCAAAGAAAGACAGCAGAGACAGGCAAAGTACTACAACACCTCTGCTAAGGATCTAACAGTGCTGCAACAAGATGACAGGGTGAGAGTTTAACCACTCACAGGACAAAAACAGTGGTGGCAGAGGGCCACAGTAGTCAGACCTGTGGAGCAAATGTCTTACGAGGTTAAGACAGGACAGGGACAAGTCTTCAGGAGGAACAGGAAACACCTGAGGAAGAGCAGAGAAATAGAGGAGGATTTCCTCACTGTTGAGGAGCCTGGCACAGAGCCAGTAAACAGAGCACCAGCTGACGCCCAGCATGGTGTGGAACACAACCTAGAGGTGGACGCTGCACCTCAACAAGAAGATCCAAACATCTCAGGTCAAGCACCTCCAGATGTAATCAACACTCCCCACACAAGGTCTGGTAGGGCCATCCGAAGACCTATATACCTGAAAGACATTGTGTGAATGTAGATAAATAAAATAAATAATGTAATGGACAGTCAGAGACATTAAACAACCGTTCAGTTCACATTCCAGTTTATTGCAGACATGGACTACAAGCCAAAGTTAGATAGAGTCTGCCTTTCTTGTAAAAATAAAAAAAGATATATATATTGATCAAGTCTAATTTTATTTGTCACATGCGCAGAATACAACAGGTAGACCTTACCGTGAAATGCTTACTTACAAGCCCTTAACCAACAATGCATTTTTAATAAAATAAAGTTAAGAAAATGTTTACAAAAGAAACTAAAGTAAAACATTTAAAAAATGTAATCAAGTAATCAAGAATAACAATAATGAGGCTATATACAGGGGTTACCGGTACCAAATCAATGTGCGGGGGTACAGGTTAGTTGAGGTAATTTTACATGTAGGTAGGGGTAAAGTGACTATGCTTAGATAATAAACAGTGAGTAGCGGCACTGTAAAAACTAATGGGAGGGGTGTCAATGCAAATAGTCCGGGTGGCCATTTGATTAATTGTTCAACAGTCTATGACTTGGGTGACTGGAGTCTTTGACAATTTTTTGGGCCTTCCTCTGACACAGCCTAGTATGTAGGACTGGATGGCAGGAAGCTTGGCCCCAGTGATGTACTGGGTCGTACGCACTACCTTCTGTAGCGCCTTATGGTCAGATGCTGAGCAGTTGCCGTACCAGGCAGTGATGTTACTCATATTAATGTTACACAGGTAACTGCAACCAATTGTTACTTAGGGTCTTGTCTTGTACAACATGCATAGTAAAGTTTGCTTAACTATACAGTGCCAGTAAAAATGTTGGACACACCTACTCATTCAAGGGTTTTGCTTTATTTTTTCTAAATTGTAGAATAGTAGTGAAGACATCAAAACTATGATATAACACATATGGAATCATGTAGTAACCAAAAAAGTTGTAAATAAATCCAAATATATTTTTGATTTTATATTCTTCAAAGGAGCCACCCTTTGCCTTGATGACAGCTTTGCACACTCTTGGCATTCTCTCAACCAGCTTCACCTGGAATGCTTTTCCAACAGTCTTGAAGGAGTTCCCACATATGCTGAATACTTGTTGGCTGCTTTTCCTTCACTCTGCGGTCCAACTCATCCCAAACCATCTCAATTGGGTTCAGGTTAGGTGATTGTGGAGGCCAGGTCATCTGATGCAGCACTCCATCACTCTCCTTCTTGGTCAAATAGCCCTTACACAGCCTGGAGGTGTGTTGGGTCATTGTCCTGTTGAAAAACAAATGATAGTCCCACTAAGCACAAACCAGTGTAATGCTGCAGAATGCTGTGGTAGCCATGCTGGCTAAGTGTGCCTTGAGTTCTAAATAAATCACAGTGTCACCAGCAAAGCACCCCCACACCATCACACCTACTCCTCCATGCTTCACGTGGGAACCACAAATGCGGAGATCATCCGTTCACCTACTCTGCGTCTCACAAAGACACGGCGGTTGGAACCAAAAATCACATTTGGACTCATCAGAGCAAAGACAGATTTCCACTGGTCTAATGTCCATTGCTCATGTTTCTTGATCCAATCATGTCTCTTCTTATTATTGTTGTTCTTTAGTAGTGGTTTATTTGCAGCAATTCGACCATGAAGGCCTGATTCACGCAGTCTCCTCTGAACAGTTGATGTTGAGATGTGTCTGTTACTTGAACTCTGTGAAGCATTTATTTGGGCTGCAATTTCTGAGGCTGGTAACTCTAATGAACTTATCTTCTTTAGCAGAGGTAACTCTTCCTTTCATGTGGCGGTCCTCATGAGAGCCAGTTTCATCATAGCGCTTGATGGTTTTTGCGACTGCTCTTGAAATCATCCGGATTGACTGACCTTCATGTCTTAAAGTAATGATGGACTGACGTTTCTCTTTGCTTAGTTAAGCTGTTCTTGACATAATATGGACTTGTTCTTTTACCAAATAGGGCTATCTTCTGGATACCAACCCTACCTTGTCACAACACAACTGATTGGCTCAAATGAACTAAGAAGGAAAGAAATTCCACAGATGAACTTTTAACAAGGCACACCTGTTAATTGAAATGCATTCCAGGTGACTACCTCACAAAGCTGGTTGAGAGAATGTCAGGAGTGTGTACAGTGGGGAAAAAAAGTATTTAGTCAGCCACCAATTGTGCAAGTTCTCTCACTTAAAAAGATGAGAGAGGCCTGTAATTTTCATCATAGGTACACTTCAACTATGACAGACAAAATGAGGAAAAAAAATCCAGAAAATCACATTGTAGGATTTTTAATGAATTTATTTGCAAATTATGGTGGAAAATAAGTATTTGGTCA
>QNTS01004551.1:64887-92278 GCA_003317085.1 Hucho hucho
CGACCCGGAGGGCGAGGCGCAGGGCGATCCGGATGAAGGCGGTGGAACTCCCTCAGCAGTGATGGATCCAAGATGTCCTCCACCGGTACCCAGCACCTCTCCTCCGGACCGTACCCCTCCCAGTCCACGAGGTACTGTAGGCCCCTCACCCGGCGCCTAGAGTCCAGAATGGAGCGGACTGTGTACGCCGGGGACCCCTCGATGTCCAAAGGGGGCGGAGGGACCTCCGGCACCTCACCTTCCTGCAGGGGACCAGCTACCACCGGCCTGAGGAGAGACACATGAAACGAGGGGTTAATACGGTAGTAAGATGGAAGCTGTAACCTATAACACACCTCGTTTATCCTCCTCAGGACTTTAAATGGCCCCACACACTGCGGCCCCAGCTTCCGGCAGGGCAGGCGGAGGGGCAGGTTCCGGGTCGAGAGCCAGACCCGGTCCCCCGGTGCGAACACGGGGGCCTCACTGCGGTGACGGTCAGCGCTCCTCTTCTGCCGCCCACCAGCTTGTCTCAGTGATTCCTGGACGGCTCTCCAGGTCTCCTTTGAGCGCTGCACCCACTCCTCCACCGCAGGAGCTTCAGTCTGGCTCTGATGCCACGGTGCCAGGACCGGCTGGTAGCCCAACACGCACTGGAAAGGTGACATGTTAGTGGAGGAGTGACGGAGTGAGTTCTGAGCCACCTCCGCCCATGGGACGTACCTCGCCCACTCACCAGGCCGGTCCTGGCAATACGACCGCAGAAACCTACCCACATCCTGGTTCACTCTCTCCACCTGCCCATTACTCTCAGGGTGAAAACCCGAGGTCAGGCTGATCGAGACCCCCAGACGCTCCATAAACGCCCTCCACACTCGGGACGTGAACTGGGGACCCTGATCAGAAACGATGTCCTCAGGCACCCCGTAGTGCCGGAAGACGTGGGTAAACAGGGCCTCCGCAGTCTGTAGGGCCGTAGGGAGACCGGGCAACGGGATGAGACGACAGGACTTAGAGAACCGATCCACAACGACCAGGATTGTAGTGTTTCCCTGGGACGGGGGAAGATCGGTGAGGAAATCCACCGACAGGTGAGACCACGGCTGTTGTGGAACGGGGAGGGGCTGTAACTTCCCTCTAGGCAGGTGTCTAGGAGCCTTACTCTGAGCGCATACCGAACAGGTGGAGACATAAAACCTCACGTCCTTAGCCAAAGTGGGCCACCAGTATTTCCCCCTAAGACCCCGCACTGTCCTCTCAATCCCCGGATGACTCGAAGAGGGTAGCGTATGGGCCCACCGAATCAGTTGATCATGAACACCAAGCGGCACATACTGATGACCTGCAGGACACTGAGGAGGCGCAGGTTCCAACCGTAGTGCCCGCTCGATGTCCGCGTCCACCTCCCATACCACCGGTGCTACCAGACATGAAGCAGGAAGGATGGGAGTAGGCTCGATGGACCGCTCCTCGGTGTCATAGAGAGGAGACAGCGCGTCGGCCTTAGTATTCAGGGAACCTGGCCTATACGAGATCGTGAACTGAAATCTGGTGAAAAACATGGCCCACCTAGCCTGCCGCGGATTCAGTCTCCTCACTGCCCGGATATACTCCAGATTACGGTGGTCAGTCCAGATGAGAAAAGGGTGCTTAGCCCCCTCAAGCCAATGTCTCCACACCTTCAGAGCCTTTACCACAGCTAACAACTCCCGGTCCCCCACGTCATAGTTTTGCTCCGCCGAACCGAGCTTTCTCGAAAAGAAAGCGCAGGGGCGGAGCTTCGGTGGCGTGCCCGAGCGCTGTCATAGCACGGCTCCAACCCCAGCCTCAGACGCGTCCACCTCCACTATGAACGCCAAAGAGGGGTCCGGATGAGCCAGCAAGGGAGCGTTGGTGAACAGCTCCTTCAGATGACTGAAGGCTCTGTCCACCGCAAACGAGCCGGCCCCCCCTTCAGCAGTGAGGTAATGGGAGCAGCCACCTGACCAAAACCCAGGATAAACCTCCGGTAGTAATTGGCAAACCCTAAAAACCGCTGCACCTCTTTTACCGTGGTTGGAGTCGGCCAATTACGCACGTCTGTAATGCGGTCACACTCCATCACCACCCCAGAGGTGGAAATGCGATACCCCAGGAAGGAAACGGCTTGTTTGGAAAACACACATTTCTCCGCCTTGACGTACAGGTCATGCTCCAGCAGTCGCCCAAGTACTTTGCGCACCAGAGACACATGCACTGCGCGTGTGGTGGAATAGATCAGGATATCATCTATATACACCACCACACCCTGCCCGTGCAGGTCCCTGAGAATCTCGTCCACGAAAGATTGAAAGATGGCTGGAGCATTCTTCAACCCATACAGCATGACGAGGTACTCATAATGGCCAGATGTGGTACTAAACGCAGTCTTCCATTCATCTCCTTCCCGGATACACACCAAATTATATGCGCTCCTGAGGTCCAGTTTTGTGAAAAACCGCGCTCCGTGAAATAATTCAACCGCCGTATCAATGAGAGGTAGCGGGTAACTAAATCCCGCTGTGATGGAATTTAGACCTCTATAACCAATGCACGGACGCAAACCTCCCTCCTTTTTCTTCACAAAAAAGAAACTCGAGGAGACGGGTGATATGGAGGGCCGAATGTACCCCTGTCCCAGAGATTCAGTGATATATGTCTCCATAGCCACTGTCTCCTCCTGTGACAACGGGTGCACGTGACTCCTACCTGGAGGTTTATCGCGCAATCCCCTCGTCGATGAGGTGTTAATTTGGTCGCCCTCTTCTTACAGAAGGCGATAGCCAAATCGACATATTCTGAGGGAATGCGCACAGTGGAAACCTGGTCTGGACTCTCCACCGTTGTGGCACCGATGGAAACTCCTTTACACCTACCTGAACACTCCTCTGACCACCCCTGGAGAGCCCCCTGTTTCCACGAAATCATAGGATTGTGAGTAGCCAGCCAGGGAATCCCCAGCACCACTGGAAACGCAGGTGAATCAATAAGGTATAGACTAATCCGCTCCCCATGTCCAGTGGAACCGTGGCCTCCCTGACCAGCCCTGACCCTAACGCTCGGCTATCTAGGGAGTGCACGGGAAGAGTTGATCTATCGGACTAGCGTAATACCTAGCCTCAAAGCGAGTCCGCGATCCATACAGTTCCCAGCTGTGCCTGAATCGAGTAGCGCCTTATGCTGGAGAGAGAGAGAAAACTCAGGGAAAGAGATTAGTAAAAACATGTGACCAACAGGGAGCTCTGGGTGAGTCTGGTGCTGACTCACCTGGGGTGACCGAGTAGTGATCTGCCTGCCCTCTCGACTCCCAGAGGAGCTCCTCCAGCACCGATCGGCAGTGTGTCCTCTCCGACCACAACTGGTGCAGGAGGAGCCTCCTCCTCCGGTTCCCCTCGATGCGGCCCCCCCTAACTCCATAGGGATTGGAGCGGAAGGGCCAGGAGGTGGAACTAACAGGGCCCTTTCCGACCGTCCGCGAGCAGCCAGCAGGTTGTACAGTCGTATAGACATGTCGATAAGCTCGTCGAGGGAGAGGGTAGGGTCCCGACAAGCTAGCTCCCTGTGGACGTCCTCCCGGAGACTACATCGGTAGTGGTCCATCAGGGCCCTGTCGTTCCACCCCGCTCCAGCGGCCAAGGTCCGAAACTCCAGCGTGAAGTCCTGCGCACTCCTCGTCTCCTGTCTAAGGTGAAACAGCCGTTCACCCGCCGCTCGGCCCTCTGGTGGGTGGTCGAACACGGCCCGGAACCGGTGGACGAACTCTGGGTAGTGGTCCATTGCGGAGTCTGGGCTATTCCACACTGCGTTGGCCCACTCCAGGGCTCGATCCGTCAGACAGGAGACGAGGACGCTCACGCTCTCCTCCCCAGAGGGAGTCGGGGGAACGGTAGCCAGGTATAGCTCTAACTGGAGCAAGAACCCCTTACACCCAGCCGCCGTCCCATCGTACTCCCTTGGGGGCGCGAGACGAAGCGAGCTGGATCCGGCCGCCGCCGGAGGAGTATGTTGAGGAGGAGAAGGAGCTGGGGGCGAGGTAAGGAGACCACTCCTCTCCCATCGGTCCATTCTCTCCATCATCTGGTCCATCGCTGACCCGATTCGGTGGAGGATGGTCGTGTGATGGAGGACACGCTCCTCCATAGATGGGAGAGGGGGAGTAGCTGCTCCTGCTGACTCCATGAGGTATGGTGCGGGCTTCTGTCACGACAGCTAGGAGTGGTGGGTGCGGAGTCAGGCGCAGAGAGCAGAGTAACAGGAAAACCGACTTTAATGTGGTGCGCAAAATGTCCAACGCCAAAACAAATAGGCGAATTAATACAGAAGAGCGGCCCAAAATAGGACACCAAACTCATCAATTGAACACATACACCAACAAACTGAAAACAAGCCCGCACAAAAAGGAGGCGGGCTTAACCGGCTTAAATAGCCCTAACAACAAACACAAACAAGGAACAGGTGCAAACAATACAGAAAATCAACGGAATGGAAAAAGAGGGTCGGTGGCAGCTAGTAGGCCGGTGACGACAACCGCTGAACGCCGCCCGAACAGGCAGAGGAGCCACCTTCGGTGGAAGTCGTGACAAGGTGTTTAAAGCAGCAATCCTTCATTGAAACATTAGCAAAGTGTCATCCCCGCCACAGTTCTGTAAAAAGCTGAGGGATGAGGCTGTAGAAATGCAACCACTCTCAAATCCATAGACTACGCTATGGATGCAAGGACTGACAATCCATGATATCAAAATTATAGTTTGAATCATGTTTTTAGGCTATACATTATTAGATTTTTTTTACATTGACTTTGTTTACAAACATTGGAGTAAATGTGGAGTTTTCTTACATATGACACTGCAAATGTGATTTTCACTTTCACTTGTGGAATTGCAAGTTCACATGTAAAAAACAATCACATGTACAAATGTAATTTGCAGTGTCATATGTGAAACTTTCACGTGGTAATCTCACTTTCACATGTGGAATTGCAAGTTCACATGTGAAAAACAAAATTTGATTTCTTCACGTGAAACTGCATATCCGATTCTCACATGTGAAACGGCAATTTACTTGTGAGGTGAAAACATGTTATTCTCCTTATATGTGAATGGTGGTGTTAACATGTGAACTCAAAATTAAATACATGTGATAATATGGTTTCACATAAAATTTAAGCTCGACGTGAAAACAGCTATTTGACATGTTGTTTTTGTCAGGGTGTGTGTGCGCGCATGTTTATGTGAGCTCAGATGATCTGCCCAAAGGACAATCTATTCTTGTGTATATGTATATACTGTTGAATATACTGTTGAAAATTAGATGGTGCATCTCAAGAGATTTCATCCTGCAACATTTCTAATAAATAAATAAATGTGTGTATATACTGTGAAGTGTATTTAAGTGACTGCTGTGTGTGTGTTTTGTGTACTCAGTGGAGTTTGAGCAGTTGGATTTGGTGTCTTTGCTGCCAGTCAGGCAATTCATCCAGACCTTCAAGAGGTGGGGCCTACTGCTGCACATCTTAGTCAACAATGGTGAGTGACACTCATATACACACGCACGCACACACGCACACGCACGCGCACACACACATAAACACACTCAACTGCTCCTTATTTCTCCCCACTCCCACTTTTCTCAACATCTTTCTCTCTTTAGACATTATTATTCGTCCCAAGCTGGCGCTGCTCTTATTTTTGTCCCACCTGCAACAGAGGCTGAATAGAAGAGGGTTCCCAGTGAGCTCAGAGGCAGTGGACCCTGGGATGGTCGACACATCGCTCTGCCGCCACCTCGTCCCCTCCGCTCATCTTGCACAGACAGCCATCGCACACCTGTTCTTTAGGGTACACACAGTACTAATCCAGTATCTAAATAAAGGGAGGACATTAGTGATAATTCCCCAAACTAACTTGAGCATCACTGACACTACTGTCAAAGTTTTCAGAAGAAATCTGAATGATTTATTCAAGAAGCTAATTACAGAATAAGTATCTAAAAATGTGTCCTGTGGCATTTCTCTAAGTCAGTATATAGGCAAAGACAGACAGAGAGAGAGAGAACTTGTGAAGCTTAAGAGAGAAAATTCAGAATGCATAAATCATTGTCCCATGACTCTCAAACACACACACACACACACACACACACACACACACACACACACACACACACACACACACACACACACACACACACACACACACACACACACACACACTACATGTTTCATCTGAAAATGTAGTTGTAAAACATTTGATGGTTGTCTTACTAAGCAGTGGTTATTTTAAAATGTGTTGCGTATTTTACATTATTACTTGGCTTGGAGACATTGTTAATGTCTGGAGGATGGGATGGAAGGAGGCAGCCCTGTGTGCGCTGTGTGTGTGTGCTTGTGTGTGTGTGTGTGCGTGTGTGAGAGAGAGAGAGAGAGTGTAATCACTATAGGCAGTTGCTGCAGTAAATGACCTTTGGGAAGCCTCTGGCCTGCAACTACAAATGCGACATTAATCACAGGCTTAGCTCTATCACATTAACACACACACACTGTAGAATTAGGTAGAAAAGTCATGTTGTTGTAGATAAACTGTAGGCTTTTGGTGAGTCTGCATATCTAGCTGTATCTTTCTGCCAGTGAAGCGTTGCTGGTTGTGTGTGTTTGTGTAACAGCCTCTTTGTGTGTGTGTGTGTGTGTGCGTGTGTAACATTCTGACAGTGTTTGTTGTGTCCCCAGAGCCCGTCCCAGGGAGCGTCTATGGTCCTCTGCGCTGCTCTGTCTCTGTCTCTGGAAGGGGAGAGAGGGGGCTACTGGAGCAACGGACGCACAGAGATGTCATCACCAAACACCTACAACCCCAGGCTCCAGCTCGGCCTCTGAGACTCCAGCTGCAGACTAGTGAGCTTGCAGCAGCAGCACCAACCATGACCCCTGAGCTCTTACTCCATGACCCTGACCCCAACACTGTATGGCTGAGACCCAACACTTCATCTGTCATCCTGCCGTTATCTTTGTTTTCACAATCTCCTCTCCGCCAGACTGTGATTGGATAAAGACTGATGACCAAGGCTGGACTGTGATTGGTTAGTGAAGTGGTAAGACCTGTTGCATACTCTTCAGATGAATGGGCTGAAGAAAAGGAACCAAACTTCTCCCTCTGGCACTGTGAACCCACACACACACTGTGTTATGAGTGTTTTATAGTGCTGCTATGAGTGTCTGTAGCACCGCTATGAGTGTTCATAGTGACCTCTTGAAAATGTATAGCAAACTTATGCCGGTTGGTACACAGATCAGAACTCCCAGAACAGAAAGAACCTTCCCTCCATGGGAAAACTTTATTTTATCATAAACAAGTGTCATCAGTGTGTGTATGTGTCCGTATCAGTTATCATTGTGCGTGAGTGATTTTGTCAGTAGCATCCAGGAGCATCCTGTGTCTGTGAAACACATCCTGATCCCTGCCTGAGTGGATGGTCCAGGACCAAAGAACAAGCTGGCATGGCAATAACATCAGTAAATCACAGCCTGAAACTGATATTTTCAGTTCTTGTGAAAGCAAGTAAAGGTATTTTGTGGAATTCTCCCCAACGCTTTGGGAAACTTCCCCAGGGAGCAGACACCATCTGAGAGAATGAATGCTTTTAGATTGTGTCCCACTTGCTGGGCTGAGTCACACATGGTGTGATGGTGTTTGTCCATCTTTGTTACTGTTAGAGGTGAGGGATGTTTTATCAATACATACATATCACCTCTCTCAACACGTCATGTTGCTGTGTGTGTTTCTGTGCACAGTATGTGTGTGTGTGTGTCTTTCAGTGTGCGCTGTTTGTGTGTTTCTTACAGTCATTGGTGTGTATGCATCAGTGGCTTGTATGGCTCCCTGGGCAAACCCCTTCTGCAAACCCCTTCAGCGCCCCCCCCCCCCCCACAAAACAGTCATTTTTATTCAGACATTTGGAAAATAAATAATCATAACATTTAAAACTATATAAATATAAAAATATATACAAAAATAAGACTCATAAATATCAAAAAGAAGTAACAAAGACAAATAGAAACAAATTTGTGTTGATTTGGCACTCAGGCATCAATACATCACCCATCCCCCAACACTGTCAACCAAGAGTCAAGACTAAACCAATTCACCTTGATGGTGTTCAGACTGGTTTTATATTATTCTGAATGATTTTGCACAAACCAGAAAAAAATGCAACAATATGTCTGTGAAACTATATATTCACAGTATTATGAATGAAATGTGGTTTATTTGGTAGCATTCCATAGTGTGACTGATTTGACTAATTGCATTAGTACTGTACAAAGTTAGAGGTGCGCTATTTGATAGATTCCCTCGCTCCCCGTACCTCGGTCTTCCAGTGGGGAGACCTGAGGTCAACCTACCCCCGCCCCCCTGCCCATCTCGTACTTCTGAGTGGGAGACCTTCCCAGGCAGTAGCCTGCCTAGCTCACAAACTAGAATCAGGGTGCCCACTCCGACAAGGTAAATTGACCCACAGTCCCACACGGTGACATGATATCATTGCCATGACGTGCAAATGAGCGATAGAAAACCGATCGCGCAAATGTCACCATTCTAATTTTTTTTTGTGCGGGCGCCCCATGCCGCCCTCGGCAAGATGCCGTCCTGGGCGGCTGCCCATGTCGCCTATACCTAAATCCGCCACTCTTATGCATCAATAAAAAGGCTGTACAACTGAAACCAATACTGACGAATGTGGCGGTGAGAGAGTGAGAGAGATTCTTCCTCTGTGGTGTTTCGTCTTCTCTCGCTGCTGCTACCTCGTTTTCCCTTGCTCCCAATGCATTGTGGGAGGTAGATTTCCCAGTGGAAATGATGCAACATGAAGACAAAGACAAACAGACGCACACACACAAACATAACCAACTGTGAATCCAGGCACAGACTTATGGAAACAATCAACTCACTCTCATGGCCAGGGGCGGACTGGGACCAGAAATCGGCCCTGGCATTTCAAACACAATGGCCCATTTTATTAATTGAAGCCCCCATTATTAGCCAGATAATTATCATTTTGCCCAAAAAAAACAAGTTAGACAGGCCCAATGTGCTAAAAACGGACCAGCCAGTCTACCCCTGCTCATGGCCAAACCATACCCACTATGATTTATCTACCAACAGTGCTCTGATTTACAGGCTTATATCAAACTAGCTTCCTTTATATGACACACACATTCCCACAGAGACTAGTATATCAGCACAGGGGATAACTACAGACTCTGTGTGTAACCTTCCTTTACTTTAGCCTCCCAGTCTCCTAGGGGCTGATTCCAACATAGGAAGTGTACGCCTTTCTTACGCACACCTTTCAGACTTACCTTATGAAGGTGTGTAACGGGCTTTGCAGGCGTGGTTCCCTTGCACACGCTGAATAAATATAATTAAACTGCTGAAAAACCTCTCACTGACTGGCCAACAGAATGTCTTGTGGTGTTTTCAGTACATTTATCTAAAGACATTCTTTTAAATGTGTTTTTTTCTCAATAGACTCACTAGAATATATTGAGAGAATGGTTCAATATATTAGGGATCAATAGAAGGAAGCCATGTAGGCCTAAATGCATTCATCTCCTTTTCAGCACCAATTGGTAAATAAAAAAATACTCTTGTATATTATTTAGGGTTAGGAAAGTATTTATGAATAAGAAAATAACATTTGGAGAGCCTTCACACACTACATATATTTGTTGATTCATCCTGAAAGGTGTCATATATTTAATTGTTCAATCCATGAAATATTGGTCAGGAACAACCACACAAACGTGACAGAGAAAAGAAAGGTAAACTAACGATGTCATGGAATGACGCAAAATGTAAGTAAACGAACACAAGTGAAAGTTATACATGTATGTAGGTATAACTGACGGTGGCTACCGATAGTGGCTAATATTTAACATGACACAAATCGTAAAAAAATACAGTGAAAGGTCTGACCATATAATTAAAACTCTAGACATCATAAATCAACTTGGTAGGTTTGGCGCTATACGGTCATCGGCACATGGCTACAGAAGCCTATAGTTTTGGTCTTCAAAAGTCATCCTTAAGTTATAAGGCCAGCATTTCATAAACTGCACTGTGGAAAATGTGATATGTTGATTTGCTTCAGTTTGCTGCCATACTGTAGTACTGGTTTCACATTTGTTTTCAGCAATCATAAGGTAAAATAGATCTAAAACAATTGTCATTTATATTTACAATCTCCTTATCCAAACTGCTTACTACTTTACCTAGATCTTATCAATAGTTGAATAATCATAAAGAGAAAAGTGCATAACAAGAGAATAAGGTTCCATTGACACACGCATAGTTCGGTTGGAATCCCCCCTACTGAACACAAGGTTCATGTCTTCCAGAGAGGTGTGTGAGTGTGTAGCTGTCAGCTGTCAGACTGCATGCGGTTTGGGTTGATTATTCTGGGTTGGGTCAGGTTAGTTTGGACTAAACTAAGGTTATCTGCTGTATGGGGTCCACATACCTCATAGGGCCAACAAAGTACTTTGCAATAGGGTGCCATTTTGTACAGAGCCCATATAATACACACTTAGTGTTTGTATTAAATGGTTCTGTCCCAGTCAGATGGGAAAACATACTGGGCTCCACTCAATCAAACACACATTGCAGTATCTAGCCTACATAGTAGCTCTACATTCCATGGTCAAATTAATCACAGAATGGTTTTGGTTTCTGAAAACATACCTTTATTCCCAGCTGTCAGACTCCCATCACAGGTACATGTAGAAGATTCCAGATTTCAAAATAAGAAGTGTGTGTTTGTAGTAGTTTGTATGAACATCCCCATTACGTGTTTGATTGAATTCCAGACTGTCGACATACAGAGGCTACAGGAGAATAGACAAGATTCAGATCATATTGATTTCAAATGTGCAAAATATATTTTGGTTGAAAATGTATCTTATGCTTTGCTGTGCCTGAACTCCCTCAAATGTAGAATTCGACTGAATTTCCATGTAATGTAGCTGTAATAAAATTGAACTGTCTTGTCTTGTTATTATCACATATATGTAAACACCTTTGATAAACAGGGGTGGTCTGCTGTTTGAGCAATATGAAGACATCTAGCCCTTATGCCTGCAGGAGAAAGACTTCTGTTCACTATGAAGACTGTGTCATATGGAGATTATGGTTAGTGTGAATATGGAGGTCAGTGTTTGTCAATATGAAGAGTATTTTTATGTGGTTGTGATGTTCTCCACCTCCTCCTTTTCTACCACCCAAAACCTCAATAAATATTTCATTGTGCCACTCCACTGTTGAGCCTGCTCTTTACTGCTGTGTGTGTGAATGTACCTGGCTCTGTGTGTGTATGTGTCAGAATGTCTGAAGTTCACCATGAGAGACATCTATTCAATCTGTATTGAGGAAGTTCAACGTTACAGTGTGGTTGAAATGTTCCCGCGTTAGCGGAGACTGCATTCACGGTAAATGCTGTATACAGATGTAGGATCTTAATGTGAGACAGTTTGCTACAGCAGGAAAAGAATCCTGCAGCACCAGGAAATGTGAATGATTATGTGGATTATAATTAGTGGGCATTTTCAGTAGGGGATGATACATTTTTCGTTAGGGCAAATCAATTCTGACATATTAAAGTGCAAATTAAGAATTTTGGAAGCTTTTTTAAACCTTGAATAAACAACAAGTTTGCATTTCCTGATGTGCAAGAAAATCAGCAACAAAAGAGTGATCAAATTAAGATCCTACATTTGTATGTTGGCTCAATTGGAAATTATCTTTACATTTCTGTAACGCTTCAGCGACAGAACTCTGGATCTTTCAGCTGCACCACGCACCCTCCTAGGACCCTACTGAGAGTTTTTCCACATTTTGTTACGTTACAGCCTTATTCTAAAATTGATTCAATTGTTTTTTCCCCCTCATCAATCTACACACAATATCCCATAATGACAAAGTAAAAACAGATTTTATAAATAATTCCTAAATAAAAAACTGAAATATCACATTCGCATAAGTACAGACCCTTTACTCACTACTTTGTTGAAGCACATTTGGTAGCGATTACAGCATCGAGTCTTCTTGAGTATGACGCTACAAACTTGGCACACCTGTATTTGGGGAGTTTCTCCCATTCTTCTCTGCAGATCCTCTCAAGCTCTGTCAGGCTGGATGGGGAGCGTTGCTGCACAGCTATTTTCAGGTCTCTCAACAGATGTTAGATCGGGTTCAAGTCTGGGCTCTGGCTGGGACACTCAAGGACATTCAGAGACTTGTCCCAAAGCCTCTCCTGTGTTGTCTTGGCTGTGTGCTTTGGGTCGTTGTCGTGTTGGAAGGTGAACCTTTGCCCCAGTCTGAGCACTCTGGAACAGGTTCTCATCAAGGACCTCTCTGTACTTTGCTACATTCATCTTTGCCTCGATCCTGACTAGTCTCCCAGTCCCTGCCACTGAAAAACATCCCCACAGAATGATGCTGCCACCACCATGCTTCACCGTAGGGATGGTGCCAGGTTTCCTCCATACGTGACGCTTGGCATTCAGGCCAAAATAATTAAATCTTGGTTTCATCAGACCAGAGAATCTTGTTTCTCATGGTCTGAGAGTCTTTAGGTGCTTTTTGGCAAACTCAAAGTGGTCTGTCATGTGCCTTTTACTGAGGAGTGGCTTCGGTCTGGCCACTCTACCATGAAGGCCTGATTGGTGGTGTTGCAGCGATGGTTGTCCTTCTGGAAAGTTCTCCCATCTCCACAGAGGAACTCTAGAGCTCTGTCAGAGTGATCATCAGGTTCTTGGTCACCTCCCTGACCAAGGCCCTTCTCCCTCGATTACTCCCGCGGCCAGCTCTAGGAAGAGTCTTAGTTGTTCCAAAGAATGATGGAGGCCACTGTGTTCTTGTTCTTGGTACCCTTCCCCAGATCTGTGCCTCGACACAATCCTGTCTCGGTGCTATATGGACAATTCCTTCGACCTCATGGCTTGGTTTTTGCTCTGACATGCACTGTCAACTGTGGGACCTTACATAGACAAGTGTGTGCCTTTCCAAATCATGTCCAATCAATTGAATTTACCACAGGTGGTAGAAATGTCAAGTTGTAGAAACATCTCAAGGAGGATCAATGGAAACAGAATGCACCTGAGCTCAATTTCGAGTCTCATAGCAAAGGGTCTGAATAAATAAGTTATTTTTGTTTTTATTTTTAATACATTTGCAAAAATTAATACAAATCTGTTTTCACTTTGTCATTATGGGGTATTGTGTGTAGATTGCTTAGGATTTATTTTTATTTAATACATTTTAGAATAAGGCTGTAAAGTACCAAGATGTGGAAAAAGTCAAGGGGTATGAATACTTTCCGAAGGCACTGTATACACACACTCGCACAGTGAGATCTCTCACTGACGTTAGCATATTGAGAGATGTTAGTTAGCTATTCATCATAGTTAGTCTCCTGAGTCCTGTGTGGCTCTCATACCATAGTATTGGCAGCAGCCATTACCCTACCCTCAGACACACAGCCATTACCCTGCCCTCAGACACACAGCCATTACCCTGCCCTCAGACACACAGTCATTACCTTTCCCCTCTGTAATTAACGACCATCTCCCCTCTGCCATCAACAATACCAAATGCCTAATTCAGAATCACTAGCCTGCTGGTGTGTGTGTCGGCACCAGAGGAGGGAAGAAGCTGAAAGTCGTAGAAGACATCAGTGACATGAGCACGCACACACACCCATACACACAATCCTGCTCCCTCCTGCTATGAGTCATCTCTCTCCTATTTGAGCTGCCTCCTCCAAATGTTCCAATTAGACAACAACAAATATGTTCCACAAGGGCAGAATAAAACGGAAGACGAGAATAACAAAATAAGAAATTATATGAGTGTGGAGGAACAGCAACACAGCAGGAAGTCACATCTAGAATGATTCATTCAATAACTGATCGTTTCATTCGCTGATTCATCTTAATGTATTTATGTCACAGCAGAGGCCGGATCCTCTCCTAGAACTAACAATCACAGCTTACATTTCAGATGGTAATTTCAGGTTTGTATGGTAATTTCAGGTCACACAGTGTGTGTGTGCGTGCGTGTGTGTGTGTATGGAGGGATGATATCGCTAATCTGCCTTGGTATTGGAAGACAGATCATTTGTCTTATTTATAAGGCTCTCTGACACACACACACACACACACACACACACACACACACACACACACACACACACACACACACACACACACACACACACACACACACACACACACACACCTGTATACGAGTGCTACCATGAGAAAAGCACTAGAGAAATGGCTGAGGAGGAGCTGACGTGGCAGATATCTAAAGGCTGAGAATCTCCATCTCTGTGAGATCACAGTTAAGACCGGAAGAAAGTCGAACTTTCTCCCACCCCACCTCTTCACTTCTACAGAGTTAAAACACATCAGTGAGCAAAACCATCCTCCCTACACAGGCACAAATACACACACCAATACCAACACACACACACACACACACACACACACACACACACACACACACACACACACACACACACACACACACACACACACACACACACACACACACACACACACACACACACACACACACACACACCCCTCCCTGACTCCTTCGTTTCATCCACGACAGTGTCAAGACTCTCCATTTCAGATCTAATGGAGAGGCACTCCTCCTGAGAGGGGGGAAGAGAGACAGAGGTGTGGAGTCAGAGATGGGTCTGTAGAGGAGTGGGGGGATGAGGGTCATATATGAGAGTCCTCCATTAACACACATGTACGTGTGCACACACTGACACACACACTGACACACACACATTCATGCAGCATGTTCCACTGCTAAAGGCCAACATACACACCCACACCAGATTCATCAAATGTTTCTATCTCGGAAATAGTTTATTCGTGAACAGTCTATGCAAACATAGTTCGTGTGGAGTCTTGCCCTTCAGGTTTCTAGCTGCTTACTAGGTTTTCCTGTAGCCTATATCAGGGATTCAGGGATGACTGCACCTGATGGTCGCTGTCCACTGTCCTGTGGTTCTATAAGGTCAGATCACAGGATTCTGATTACCGCTGTCCGTGGATCTGAATCTATGATAGCCGTTGTCCGTGGTGCTGAATCTCTGATTGCCGTTGTCCGTGGTGCTGAATCTCTGATCGCTGTTGATATTAGCTAGTTTCTTTATTTTAGCGCCTTTCCAAGATGGCTGCCAGTCCAAGATGGCTGCCAATGAACAGATTGGGTTACAGATTGCTACTGTTATTTCTCACTTTCAAGTGTTGTAAGTCTACATTTAAAAAAACAGAAGCCTCCATTACTCCGTGCTCTTCCTGGCAAGTCACTATACATGTCTGCTATATATGCTGTAATACTGAGTGAATCATCTCTTTCTCACCCAACAGGCCTATTTCTCTCTAGACTGCATCCTGTCACTAAATACAGGCACATGTATCAAACACAGGGATGCATGCAGATGAGTGTCATTCTATGAAGCTATAGACGGTTTAAACAGACAGAATCTGTCTCATAATGACAGTCCTGTGTTATATCTGGCTCTACTGTCCTTCTGCTGTCACTGTGGATCAGTGTTTCTGCTGCTGTCTGACACAGATACACACACACACTCATACACACGCACGCACACAATAACACACACACAGGAGTCCAGATAAAAAACAGGCTGCTTATGCGACGGGTCTCAGCTCTTTCTAGCCTGCTGGTAACAGGCTGCCACCTTGATGGATGTGAGAGCAGTGTGTGTCCAGCCCCCTGTAGTGCCGTAATGAGTCAGATCCAGCAGACAGACAGACGAACAGACCCTGGGGAAGGAACGGTTAAACAGAGGCTTGAGAGAAGGAAAGGTGGGTAGGACTGTGTGTGTGTGTGTGTGTGTATCAGGCTGGAAATAAAAGTGTGTTTACTATGACTCTGGCTGGACTGGAGGCTGGAATGACTAATCTGTTAGCATGAGTGACTAAACAAGCTGTATGTTTTAACAAGGACAGGATGAGAGGAGAGGACAGAAAAGAAGAGCGATGAGAGTGGACAAGAAGGGGAGAAGAGAAGAAGAGGAGAGAGAAGAGAGGAGAGTATGTGTGTGCGTGTCAGTGCTCTATGGCCTTTGGGCTCTCAAAGACAAACTGTTGGAATAAAAGGTCTGTCTGATAGGAGGGAGAGTGTTGGCCTGCAGCCAACACAGAGCTGAAATACATCTTACAGTACAGCAGGCTATTCACACCTTCAGAGTGTGTGTGTGTGTGTGTGTGTGTATTATATGCGCAGCATCACTGTAGGGAAGCATTTTTACTGCCTCATTGCCAACAAGACTGAGTACTCACTGATTGTTATTTACCTCGTACATACAGCTGAAGTCGGTAGTTTACATACACTTAGATTGGAGTCGTTTTTTCAACGACTCCACAAATTTCTTGTTAACAAACTATAGTTTTGGCAAGTCGGTTAGGACATCTACTTTGTGCATGACACAAGTCATTTTTCCAACAATTGTTTACACACAGATTATTTCACTTATAATTCACTGTATCACAATTCCAGTGGGTCAGAAGTTTACATACACTAAGTTGACTGTGCCTTTAAACAGCTTGGAAAATTCCAGAAAATGATGTCACAGCTTTAGAAGCTTCTGGTAGTCTAATTGACATCATTTGAGTCAATTTGAGGTTTATCTTGTAGACCTCCACAAGTCTGGTTCATCCTTGGGAGCAATTTCCAAATGCCTGAAGGTACCACGTTCATCTGTACAAACAATAGTACGCAAGTATAAACACCATGGGATCACGCAGTCGTCATACCGCTCAGGAAGAAGACGCGTTCTGTCTCCTAGAGATGAACACACTATGGTGCGAAAAGTGCAAATCAATCCCAGAACAACAGCAAAGGACCTTGTGAAGATGCTGGAGGAAACAGGTACAAAAGTATCTATATCCACAGTAAAACGAGTCCTATATCAACATAACCTGAAAGGCCGCTCATCAAGGAAGAAGCCATTGCTCCAAAACCGCCATAAAAAAGCAAGACTACGGTTTGCAACTGCACATGGGGACAAAGATGATACTTTTTGGAGAAATGTCCTCTGGTCTGATGAACCAAAAATAGAACTGTTTGGCCATAATTACCATCATTATGTTTGGAGGAAAAAGGGGGAGGCTTGCAAGCCGAAGAACACCATCCCAACCGTGAAGCACGGGGGTGGCAGCATCATGTTGTGGGGGTGCTTTGCTGCAGGAGGGACTGGTGCACTTCACAAAATAGATGGCATCATGAGGCAGGAAAATTATGCGGATATATTGAAGCAACATTTTAAGACATCAGTCAGGAAGGTAAAGCTTGGCCACAAATGGGTCCTCCAAATGGACAATGACCCCAAGCATACTTCCAAAGTTGTGGCAAAATGGCTTAAGGACAACAAAGTCAAAGTATTGGAAAGCCCTGACCTCAATCCTATAGAAATTTTGTGGTCAGAACTGAAAAAGCGTGTGTGAGCAAGGAGGCCTACAAAACTGACTCAGTTACACCAGCTCTGTCAGGAGGAATGGGCCACAATTCACCCAACTTATTGTGGGAAGCTTCACCTTCCGATGGGTTTTGCAAACTGGGTTCAATTTGTTAAATTTCCGTTACGATGGTTTATGATTAACTCACATACATTTGAAGACTGGGTGACCCTTACACTACTTTCTTTATTTTCGACTTTATTTAGTAAGAGAGATGATAATAAGACTGTAAAGTGTAAGAATTTTATTTCACCTGATCCTAACTGACCTAAGACAGGGAATCCTTACTAGGATTAAATGTCAGAGATTGTGAAAAACTGAGTTTAAATGTATTTGGCTGTGGTGTCTGTAAACATTCGACTTCAACTGTACATAATACACAGTCACTCAGTCACCCACAATTATTTCTGTTATAGGAAACTTGCCTGAGACCTGAAGACTTGCCTTTTCTCCCTGAGAGAATGCCTAGGCTTTACCTCAGTAATACAGTCTCCAGAAAGTCCTGGATAGTATTCTGTGTGTTCCAGCAGGTGTTTCCTGTGTGTAGCAGATAGAGAACCAATCATTATGGTAATGCCTCAGACACCTATCAGATGGGCTTTCCTGCATGGGAATACGCTACCTATCCTATTCTGACACTGGAGGTGTGTATAAGGCCTGTGTTTGTGTAGTGTGTGTCTGTGTGTGTGTGCGTGCGTCTGTCCGTGCATGCTTGCGTGTGCGTATGTGTGTGTATGTGTGTGTGTTGTATAAATCATAAGGCACAAGGATAACATTTTTGTACATGCTGATTTGCCGCAGATTATATAGACAGAAAAGCATTGTTGTTTGTGTGTGTGATTACAGAGAGAAAAGCAACATTGTGTGTGTGTGTGTGTGTGTATGTGTGTGTGATTACAGGGAGAAAGAAAAGCAGCGTTGTGTGTGTGTGTGTGATTACAGAGAGAAAAGCAACATTGTGTGTGTGTGTGTGTGTGTGTGTGTGTGTGTGTGATTACAGGGAGAAAGAAAAGCAGAGTTGTTGTGTGTGTGTGTGATTGCAGAGAAAAGCAGCGTTGTGTGTGTGAGATTACAGAGAGAAAAGCAGTGTGTGAAGATCGCTACAGTCTTCAGAGGCTGTATAGCTCAGAGCTGATGGTGACAGGAGAGATGAATACTGAATCGATTAGACATTTATATTATCAACACACACTTTACATATTTAAATAATCAAAACTTTGAAACTGAGATTTTTTTCACCATTTCATTATAACTTGTTAGGATGAGTCAGCGACAGCTTGCAGCCATTTGAACTCTCTCTCTCGCTTTCTCCCTCCTTGCTCCTCTCTTTTATTCTACATTCAATGTAGTCTACAGTCAGTTCCTAAAATGTGAGCAAGATCAATACATTAAATGTCTCTATGCATTTACACTGAGTGTACAGAACATTAAGAACACCTGCTCTTTCCATGACAGACTGACCAGGTGAATCCAGGTGAAAGCTATGATCCCTTATTGATGTCACCTGTTAAATTCACTTCAATCAGTGTAGATGAAGGGGAGGAGACAGGTTAAAGAAGAATGTTTAAGCCTTGAGACAATTGAGATGGATCGTGTGTGTGCCATTCAGAGGGTGAATGGGCAGACAAAAGATTTGACTTTGAACAGGGTATGGTAGAAGGTGCCAGGCACACCGGTTTGTGTCAAGAACTGCAACGCTAGGGCTGTATCATAACCGTATGTGATCGGGAGTCCCATAGGGAGGCACACAATTGGCCCAGCGTCGTCCGGGGTAGAGGAGAGTTTGGCCGGGGGGGCTTTACTTGGCTCATCGCGCTCAAGCGACTCCTTGTGGTGGGCCGGGCGCCTGCAGGTTGACCTCGATCGTCAGTTGAATGGTGTTTCCTCCGACACATTGGTGCAGCTGGCTTCCGGGTTAACCGAGCGGGTGTTAAGAAACATGGTTTGGCGGGTTATGTTTCGGAGGACACATGACTCGACCTTCGCCTCCCGAGCCCATTGGGGAGTTGCAGCGCTGAGACAAGATCGAAATTGGGGAGAAAATATATATAAATATATATATAAAAATAATAATAAGAACTGCAACACTGCTGGGTTTTTCATGCTCAACAGTTTCCCGTGTGTATCAATAATGGTCCACCACCCAAAAGACATCCAGCCAACTTGACACAACTGTGGGAAGCAGTCAGCATGGGCTGGCATCCCTGTGGAAAGCTTTCGACACATTGTAGAGTCCATGCCCCAATGAATTGAGGCAGTTCTGAATGCAAAAGGGGGTGGAACTCAATATTAGAAAGGTGTTTTTAATGTTTTGTAAACTCAGTGTATAATAAAAGTATGTAGAGTAATCATACAGTACAGCTGTCTATGAACACCTTCAATGTGTGTGTGTGTGTGTGCATGCGTCATATGCACAGGATCACAGTAGGAAAGTGTTCTTCCTGCCTCACTGCCCTCAAGACTGTTATTTATTTACCTTAGACATACACTACCAGTTAAAAGTTTGGACACACCTACTCATTCAAGGGTTTTTCTTTATTTTGACTAGTTTCTACATTGTAAAATAATACTGAAGACATCAAAACTATGAAAAAACACATGGAATCATGTAGTAACCAAAAAAGTGTTAAACAAATCTCAATCTATTTTATATTTGAGATTCTTCAAAGTAGCCACCCTTTGATTTGATGACAGCTTTGCACACTCTTGGCATTCTCTCAACCAGCTTTATGAGGTAGTCACCTTGAATGCCTTTCAATTAACAGGTGTGCCTTGTTAAAGTTAATTTGTGGAATTTCTTTCCTTCTGTAAGGGCCGACGCCGGACAGGAGAAGCAGGTACGGGGAGTCAGACATTTATTCGGGAACAGACAAGGAAACAAGACAGGAACAACGTCGGAACACGGGTAACACGGACATGAGACAATTAATCCCGAAGCAGGGAACAGAGCTTTAGAACAGACAGATATAGGGAAGGTAATGGCACAAGTAATTGAGTCCACGTGAGTCCAATGATCGCTAATGCGCGTGAAGGGGGGAAGGCAGGTGTGAGTACTGATGGTGGCATGAGTGCGTAATGCTGGGGATCCTGGCACCCTTGAGCGCCAGGGGGAGGAAGAGCGGGAGCAGGTGTGACACCTTCTTAATGTGTTTGAGCCAATCAGTTGTGTTGTGACAAGGTAGGGGTGGTATACAGAAAATAGCCCTATTTTGTAAAAGGCCAAGTCCATATTATGGCAAGAACAGCTCAAATAAGCAAAGAGAAACAACAGCATCATTACTTTAAGACATGAAGGTCAGTCAATCAGGAAAATTTCAAAAACTTTGAACGTTTCTTCAAGTGCTGTAGTAAAAACCATCAAGCGCTTAGATGAAACTGGCTCTCATGAGGACAGCCACAGGAATGGAAGACCCAGAGTTACCTCTGCTGCAGAGGATAAGTTCATTAGAGTTACCAGCCTCAGAAATTGCAGCCCAAATAAATGCTTCAAAGGAGATTGCATGAATCAGGCCTTCATGGTCGAATTGCTGCAAAGAAACCTCTTCTAAAGGACACCAATAAGAAGAAGAGACTTGCTTGGGCCAAGAAATATGTGCAATGGAAATTAGACCGGTGGAAATCTGTCCTTTGGTCTGATGAGTCAAAATTTTTGGTTCCAACCCCTGTGTCTTTGTGAGACGCAGAGTAGCTGAACGGATGATCTCCGCATGGGTGGTTCCCACCGTGAAGCATGGAGGAGGAGGTGTGATGGTGTGGGGGTGCTTTGCTGGTGACACTGTCTGTGATTTATTTAGAATTCAAGGCACACTTAACCAGCATGGCTACCACAGGATTCTGCAGCATTACACCATCCCGTCTGGTTTGCGCTTAGTGGGACTATCATTTGTTTTTCAACAGGCCAATGACCCAACACACCCACAGGCTGTGTAAGGGCTATTTGACCAAGAAGGAGAGTGATGGAGTGCTGTATCAGATGACCTGACCTCCACAATCACCCGATCTCAACCCAATTGAGATGGTTTGGGATGACTCGGACCGCAGAGTGAAGGAAAAGCAGCCAACAAGTGCTCAGCATATGTGGGAAAGCTGTCATCAAGGCAAAGGGTGGCTATTTGAAGGATCTCAAATATAAAGCATATTTAGATTTGTTTGACACTTTTTTGGTTACTAAATGATTCCATGAGTCATTTCATAGTTTTGATGTCTTCACTATTATTCTACAATGTAGAAAATAGTAAAACATAAAGAAAGATCCTTGAATGAGTAGGTTTGTCCAACTTGACTGGTACTATACATAATACACCGTCATCCACAATTATTTATGTTAACTTCATATATAAACTCAGCCAAAAAAAGAAACGTCCCTTTTTCAGGACCCTGTCTTTCATAATTCGTAAAAATCCAAATAACTTCACAGATCTTCATTGTAAAGGGTTTAAACAGCTTATAGACGGTAGGCAATTAAGGTCACAGTTATTAAAACTTAGGACACTAAGAGGGCTTTCTACTTACTGAAAAACACCAGTGTCCCTGCTCATCTGCATGAACGTGCCTTAGGCATGCTGCAAGGAGCCATGAGGACTGCAGATGTGGCCAGGGCAAAAAATTGCAATGTCCGTACTATGAGACGCCTAAGACAGCGCTACAGGGAGACAGGATGGACAGCTGATCGTCCTCGCTGTGGCAAACCACGTGTAACAGCACCTGCACAGGATCGGTACATCAAAACATCACACCTGCGGGACAGGTACAGGATGGCAACAACAACTACCCGGGTTACACCAGGAACGCACAATTCCCCCAAACAGTGCTCAAACTGTCCGCAATAGGCTGAGAGAGGCTGGACTGGGGGCTTGTAGGCCTGTTGTAAGGCAGGTCCTCACAAGACATTAACGGCAACAACGTCGCCTATGGGCACAAACCCACCGTCACTGGAACAGACAGGACTGTCAAAAGTGCTCTTCACTGACGAGTCACGGTTTTGTCTCACCAGGGTTGGATTCGAGTTCATCGTCGAAGGAATGAGTGTTACACCGAGGCCTGTACTCTGGAGCGGGATCGATTTGGAGGGTCCGTCATGGACTTGGGCGGTGTGTCACAGCATCATCGGACTGAGCTTGTTGTCATTGCAGGCAATCTCAACGCTGTGCATTACAGGGAAGACATCCTCCTCCCTCATGTGACACCCTTCCTGCAAGCTCATCCTGACATGACCCTCCAGCATGACATTGCCACCAGCCATACTGCTCGTTCTGTGCGTGATTTCCTACAAGACAGGAATTCTGCCATGGCCAGAAAAGAGCCTGGCTCGCAATCCCATTGAGCACGTCTGGGACCTGTTGGATCGGATGGTGAGGGCTAGGGCCATTCCCCCCAGAAATGTCTGGGAACTTGCAGGTGCCTTGGTGGAAGAGTGGGGTAACATCCCACAGCAAGAACTGGCAAATCTGGTGCAGTCCATGAGGAGGAGATGCACTGCAGTGCTTAATGCAGCTGGTGGCCTTAATGCAGATACTGAGTGTTGATTTTGACCCCCTCTTTGTTCAGGGACACATTATTCAATTTCTGTTAGGCACATGTCTGTGGAACTTGTTCAGTTTATGTCTCAGTTGTTGAATCTTGTTATGTTCATACCAATATTTACACATATTAAGGTTGCTGAAAATAAACTCAGTTAACAGTGAGAGGACGTTTCTTTTTTTGCTGAGTTTCCATACATTTTAGTCATTTAGCAGAGGGACTTACAGGAGCAATTAGGGTTAAGTGCATTGCTCAAGAGAACAGACAGATTTTTCCCCTTGGGATTCAAACCAGCAACTGAGACTCTCTCCAATACAATCCAACATTGCAGAGTTATGTGCATCCTTTCAAGCACACTCTTCTCATTAACCTGGGGTGAGTTATTCACAATTTTTTTATGAACAAATAAGGTTTTATATGTCAGATGGCTAAATAAAGAGCAAAATTATTTATTATTATTATGATATTATTTGTGCCCTGGTCCTATAAGAGCTCTTTGTCACTTCCCACGAGCCGGGTTGTGACAAAAACTCACACTCATTCTTATGTTTAACAAATTTATTGTATAGTGTGTGTGTGTGGCAGGCTTACAATGATGGCAAAAAACAACATTTGAGAGTGCGCTGACCCTGGTGCTAGAGGGGGTACGTAGCTGGAGGTTGAATGTTTGAAGAGGTAAGGGACTATAAAAAGTTTGGGAACCACTGCTCTAGATTATTTCAGCTGTGTAGGTGAACCCCTCCCGCTTCTGAACTGCCTGACACATAGAGGGCACAGCATGATCACAGAGATGAGAGGTCACTTGGTCGGGTCAACAGGAAGTATTATTAAAGAGATGTTTTACATTGAAATACAGACAGAGATGTAGTAGTCCCAGAGTTAATGATCCAAGGTCAGTTTTGCATTTCACCTCCTGATGATTATGATGACTGACATGGAGTTAGAATTAAAAAGACAAGGCTTAATTATGCCATCTCTCTCTCATCTGCAGATATGTTTTGATGTGAGAGAGGATGCCAACCCCCAGTCCCGTCATCACCACCTCAACTGCTCTAAGATAATACGGTCTCTGGTTGGCCAGAGGGTTATGTAATTGTGATGACCTGAGAGAATATGAGAATAGTAGCACTGTAATTCATTAATCATATGCTGTCTTCACTGCTTCTCTGTTCTTATCTTTTTCCCTTCGTCTGTCTTTGACACACTTTCTCACACCTCTCTCCTCTTACTTCTCTGTTTGTATAATGCACACCAGATGTGCATTGAAGTATAGATTGAACTTGTATTTATAGAATAAGTCTCTCATTTGATTAAATACTACACCTATCCTGTGTCCTCAGATCAGTCCAGATGAAGGACATGAGATGGTGAGATGAACCTGTTTCAGAGTATTTACATGATGCATTGGAAGTGTACTGTACTGTTGTTTTTTAAATTCTGGTCCTGTATAAATGAATTACAAATCACCCTTTAACTAGTTAAATCATGTGTTCTAGTCTACTGCAGAGTTACAATGTGTAACCATTGATGTACCAGGACCAGGATTGGTAAACACTGTTGAAGTGTAGAATTGTAATACATACATGCAGACACAGCATCATTCAAAGACAGGAGTTTGATACTCCTGGTGTTGGATTTGACGGAAAAAGAATGGCTCACAGACATTCATACCTGAACAAGGTAGAGTACACGATCAGTGAATATATTCAATGTTTAGGCTACAATGTGGGGAACTCATGCTTGGTAATAACTATGTGTATATAGAAATTGGCACAATAAAGTTATATTATATTCTACTCAATCCATAGGCTTCAGTGATGCCATTCAGTGTCTTGAAGTCAATACAACCGGCTATAATAAGCAAGAAAAGAGTTAGCTAGCTATGTTACGTCAGCTGCATTGCACGGCAAATATCAGCAAGGCAAGCAAAAAACTATTTACATTACATTTGCAGTAAATGCTTTAGCTGGATTCTTTACACACACTGTTTCACAAGACGCCATCCTAGTTTGCTGGTTTCTCAGGAATCCCTAAAACATAAAAAAACATGAATTACAATTTCATGTCAAAACGCCCATAAAGCTAGCTAAATATAGTTAGCTGGCTAACATTAGCTAGCTAGTCAGCTAACTTGCTAAATAGCGATTTTCTTAAATTAACTTTATGATGAAAAAATATGCATAATCGTTTGTCTCTACATTAACATTCCTCTAAACTGTAAATGTTAAAACAATTTGCATGATTCCTTATGATGTAATAATTACATGTATCTTCTTCCATCCTAGTATTTTTGTCAGCCATCATTGCTGAAGCAAGTCTCTAGCAATGGGTCGCAGAGTTTTGGGAACCACTCAATATGTTTTGGGAACCACTCGATATGACTGGAAGGCCCTAGAAATTGTCAAAGACTCCAGCCACCCAAGTCATAGACTGTTCTCTCTGATACCGCACGGTAAGCGGTGCCGGAGCGCCAAGTATGGGACCAAAAGGGTCCTGAACAGCTTTTAACCCCAAGCCATAAGATCTGGGGAAGGGTACCAAAATGCACCTAAAGATTCTCAGACCGTGAGAAACGATTCTCTGGTCTGATGAAACCAAGATTGATTTCTTTGGCCTGAATGCCAAGCGTCACATCTGGAGGACACCTGGCACCATCCCTACGGTGAAGCATGGTGGTGGCAGCATCATGCTGTGGGGATGTTTTTCAGCGGCAGGGACTGGGAGACTAGTCAAGATCGAAGGAAAGATGAACGGGGCAAAGGGGTAGAAGCTTGGGGGTAGAAGCTGTTCAGGGTCCTGTTGGTTCCAGAGAGAACAGTCTATCACTTCAGTGGCTGGAGTCTTTGACAATGTTTAGGGCCTTCCTCTGACACCGCCTGGTATAGAGGTCCTGGATGGCAGCTGGCTCGGCCCCAGTGATCTAATGTGATTGTGACGGATGTAATGTGTGCGTGTGTGTGTGTGTACATGCGTGTCTAATGCCGCGTTCACATGCTAGTTGGAACTAGGAAACTCTGACATTTCCGACTAGCTAACTGGTTGTAGTCATACACATGCCACATTTCATGAATCAGCAAGTCAGAAATGTTTTAGTTTCCTAGTTCTGACTAGCATATGAAAGAGGCATGAGCGCATATGTGTCTGTCGCTTAAAACATGTCATAGTTGTATGAGTCATACGGCATAAGGATAGTATTTTTTTAATGCTAATATGTAGCAGATTATAGAGTCAGTGTGTGAAGAAGCTGCTGTATTCAGAGGCTGAATAGCTCAGAGCTGATGGTGACAGGAGAGACGAATACTGAATCTATTAGACATTTATATTAGCGAAACACAAACTTTATATATTTAAATACCTGAACTTTGAAACTTGTTAGGATGAATCAGTGACAGCTTGGAGGAAGAGAATCTAGCAGGCGTTTGAACTCTGTCTGTCTCTCTCTGCTCCTCTCATTTGAAGTCACTCCTGCAGCTCTGGGGACTTATTTCTGAGTATTTATACTACATTTAATATACTACATTTAACAGTCGGTTCCTAAAATGTGAGGAAGATCTATTTATAAAATGTATCTATGCATTTATAATGACAGTTATCTTATGAAGAGTACAGCAATTCTGACATATTCTGAGGTTTGTAGCAATGCCACACACAGAGATAGGCAGTCAGACAGACAATAGAAATGCCACACAGAGATAGCCAGTCAGTCAGACAGTAGAAATGTCACACAGAGATATCCAGTCAGTCCGACAGACAGTAGAAATGTCACACAGAGATATCGAGTCAGTCAGACAGACAGTAGAAATGTCACACAGAGATATCCAGTCAGACAGACAGTAGAAATGTCACACAGAGAAAGCCAGTCAGACAGACAGAAAGTAGAAATGTCACACAGAGATATCCAGTCAGTCAGAAAGACAGTAGAAATGTCACAAAGAGATAGACAGTCAGTCAGACAGTAGAAATGTCACAAAGAGATAGCCAGTCAGACAGACATTAGTAATGTCACACAGAGATAGCCAGTCAGACAGACAGTAGAAATGTCAAACAAAGATAGCCAGTCAGAGAGACAGACAGTAGAAATGTCACACAGAGATATTCAGTCAGTGAGACAGACAGTATAAATGTCACAAAGATAGCCAGTCAGACAGACAGTAGAAATGTCACACAAAGATAGCCAGTCAGACAGACAATATAAATGTAACAGAGATATCCAGTCAGTCAGACAGACAGTAGAAATGTCACACAAAGATAGCCAGTCAGACAGACAGACAGTAGAAATGTCACACAAAGATATCCAGTCAGTCAGACAGACAGTAGAAATGTCACACA
>QNTS01004552.1:22253-33856 GCA_003317085.1 Hucho hucho
CCATTAGTTCCTGCCAAGCCAGCAGCTACTCTTCCTGGGGTCCAGCAACATTAAAGCAGTTTTTTACCATTTCAAATATTACATGACACTTTGATGTGGAATAGAGTTCCATGTCTTTTATTTATTTTACCTTTATTTAACTAGGCAAGTCAGTTAAGAACAAATTATTATATATAGGACAAAACACATCACGACAAGAGAGACAACACCACGTAAAGAGAGACCTAAGACAACAACATAGCAAGGCAGCAACACAACATGACAACAACATGGTAGCAACACAACATGGTAGCAACACAAAGCTTGGTACAAACATTATTGGGCACAGACAACAGCACAAAGGGCAAGAAGGTAGAGAAGAATTATTCACGCAAAACAACCACAACTGTCAGTAAAAGTGTCCATGACTGAGTCTCTGAATGAAGAGATTGAGATAAAACTGTCCAGTTTGAGTAGTCATGGCTCTATGTAGTACGGTGCGCCTCCCATAGTCTGTTCTGGACTTGGGGACAGTGAAGAGACCTCTGGTGGCATGTCTTGTGGGGTATGCATGGGTGTCCAAGCTGTGTGCTAGTAGTTTAAACAGACACCTCGGTGCATTCAGCATGTCAACACTTCTTACAAAAACAAGTAGTGATGAAGTCCTACTCTCCTCTACTTTGAGCCATGAGAGATTGACAATGTTAGCTCTCCGTGTACATGTAAGGGCCAGCCGTGCTGCCCTGTTCTGACAGTTAGGGCTACGGTTAGGGTTAGTAGATAGTTAAGTTATTTGAAATGTTAATGATAGTCTGTAGAGCATATACGAATGGACTATCCAAATAAAGTGTGTCTGACTTCAAAAAAAGTGTCACGGATCCCTCCGGAACTGTCATTGCGCACACCTGGCCCCAATTGCCAATTATTAGTGTTTGTATATATGTGCCCTTTGGTTCTCCATTGGGCTGTCGATTGTTGCACTATGTCCGTTGGTGCATGTGGCTACCTCTGCTGTGTGTTTGGGCTTTCGTGCCATTGTGGATTGCGCAGATGATTCCGGGTCTCGTCCCTTGGTTTAATCATTGTGCGCGTGTGTATTTATTCAAGGTACTCCTTGCTCTTTTTGTTTTGGGTTTCAACCCTGTGTTTTTGTATACGTGGTTGGTTTCGTCTTCGTCCCCGTGCCTATACACGGCACACCGTAATATTACCCATATTACTCATTCCTGCGCCTGTCTCCCGACCCTTTATACCAACGTGACAAAAAGTATCTCAAGAGTGTGAGTGACAGAGAGGAGAGAGAGAGAGAGAGAGAGAGAGAGAGAGAGAGAGAGAGAGAGAGAGAGAGAAAGCACAGAGAAAGAACAGAGGAACGAGAGAGAGAGAGAGAGGAGAGAGAGAAAGAGAGAGAGAGAGAAAGTGCAGAGAAAGAACAGAGGAATGAGAGAGAGCAGATGATAGATAGAGATAGAGAGGGAGGGAGAGAGCAGAGAGGAAGATGAACAAATGCCAGATTTGAAGTGAACTGCCTGTGAACCACAGGACAGACCATGACTCGACCTTGAGAGAGGAAAGCTGCACTACAGCACACATACTCTCAGGCTGAAACACACACACACACACAGACACACAGTTTAACACACACAGCTGTACTGTGGAAGCCAGCCAGGAATGTTTGGACAGGTAGAATCTGATTATGGCAGCGGTTCTCAAACTAGGGGTTGTTTTATTTATTTATTTATATATTTTTATTTAACCTTTATTGAACTAGGTAAGTCAGTTTAAATTAATTTGTGGAATTTCTTTCCTTCTTAATGCATTTCAGCCAATCAGTTATGTTGTGACAAGGTAGGGGTGGTATACAGAAGATAGCCCTATTTGGTAGAAGACCAAGTCCATATTATGGCAAGAACAGCTCAAATAAGCAAAGAGAAACGACAGTACATCATTACTTTAAGACATGAAGGTCAGACAATACGGAACATTTCAAGAACTTTGTTTTTTCAAGTGCAGTCGCAAAAACCATCAAGCAATGAAACTGGCTCTCATGAGGACCGCTACAGGAAAGGAAGACCCAGAGTTACCTCTGCTGCAGAGGGTAAGTTCATTAGAGTTACCAGCTCAAATAAATGCTTCACAGAGTTCATGTAACAGACACATCTCAACATCAACTGTTCAGAGGAGACTGCGTGAATCAGGCCTTCATGGTCAAATTGCTGCAAAGAAACCACTACTAAAGGACACCAATGAGAAGAAGAGACTTGTTTGGGGCAAGAAACATGAGCAATGGACATTAGACCGGTGGAAATCTGTCCTGTGGTCTGATGAGCCCAAATTTGAGATTTTTGGTTCCAAGCGCCATGTCTTTGTGAGACGCAGAGTAGGTGAACAGATGATCTCCGCATGTGTGGTTTCCACCGTGAAGCATGGAGGATGTGTGATGGTGTAATCCAACTGAGATGGTTTGGGATGAGTTGGACCACAGAGTGAAGGAAAAGCAGCCAACAAGTTCTTAGCATATGTAGGAACTCCTTCAAGACTGTTGGAAAAGCATTCCAGGTGAAGCTGGTTGAGATAATGCCAAGAGTGTGCAAAGCTGTCATCAAGGCAAAGGGTAAAATCTGAAGAATTTCAAACGTAAAATATATTTTGAATTGTTTAACACTTTTTTGGTTAGTACATGATTCCATATGTGCTATTTCATAGTTTTGATGTCTTCACTATTATTCTACGATGTAGAAAATAGTAAAAATAAAGAAAAACCCTGGAATGAGTAGGTGTGTCCAAAGTTTTGACTGGTACTGTATATACAAAAAAATATATATTATAATATCTTCTTTGTTTCTCAAAATCATTGTAATGTGATTAACCTTAAAAATGTTAATGAAAATTATTAAAATCGAAAAGATCAAATTCAACTAGAGAGCGCCCTTAGATCATGGGAAAAGGCTGCACTTGACCGTTGCACTTGAATCATTCCCACGGTGAATGATTCATTCCCACGCTGTGAAACCACACACTATTGCAGAGACTTTGATATTACCGGCCACAGTTGATATGGTGAAAACAATGTGTGGGGAGGCAGAGGCACAGAAACTCACATCAATGCCTTTGTCAGATAACACTGTGAAACTAAGAATTGTTAGCTATTGTTAGCAATCAAAAGGAAACTCTGACTGAACGACTCACAAACTCCCCAGTTTATGCTCTCCAAATGGAGTTTAGCTGTGAGGGCCCAGATGCCCATGTGTTGGCTTTTGTTCTCTACATGTCGGGGGATGTTATGCACCACGACATGTTGTTCTGTCACATGATTCCACAGCATGAAACGGCACAGGTGCTGTATTGATGAAACACAGATTCCATGGGATGTTCAGAGTGCTGCGTGACTATATTGATGAAACACAGATTCCATGGGATGTTCAGAGTGCTGCGTGACTATATTGATGAAACACAGATTCCATGGGATGTTCAGAGTGCTGCGTGACTATATTGATGAAACACAGATTCCATGGGATGTTCAGAGTGCTGCGTGACTATATAGATGAAACACAGATTCCATGGGATGTTCAGAGTGCTGCATGGCTATATTGATGAAACACAGATTCCATGGGATGTTCAGAGTGCTGCGTGGCTATATTGATGAAACACAGATTCCATGGGATGTTCAGAGTGCTGCGTGACTATATTGATGAAACACAGATTCCATGGGATGTTCAGAGTGCTGCGTGACTATATTGATGAAAAACAGATTCCACGGGATCAAAAGGTGGGACGGAGGGCAGGCCTCTGCACTCTAGTTATGACTGTGTCTCCCTCTGATTTTCTGAGATCTACTGCAGCAGGCAACTTCCATTGTAAACTACATCAAACCACATCCATTGTGCTCACGCCTGTTCACGAAACAATGTGGAGATATGAGATCACAGCATGACAATGCTCTATTTCATACCAAGGCTTGGTGGTTATCGACGGTGTGGAAAGAATTTTCGCATTGCTAGAGGAAGCGTTGTCGTTCACAATGGATGTAAAAAAACTGACTTTGTTAACTTTCTGTGAAATGAACATAGAATGTGTCTCCTTGCCGATGTAACAGACATATCTGGGGAACTGATCGAACTGAACGCAAGCATGCAGGGGAAACACAAAAACCTTCTACAGATGAGTGAACAAATCAGTGGATTCAGAGGAAATAATTATTTCAAAAGCGAACCACGCCCCCTTCCCTTGGCCGTGCATGTTTCTAACCGAAAACTGCATCAGTAAGTGTCCCACAGGAGTGATGACTGCTCACCTCCAAAGCTTGGAAAAGCACTTTGGGACCTACTTCCCAATATGTTTGACTGTGATCCTGGCTCAGTTGACATGCCGGGTAAGTGAAATCGAACAACTGATCGAGCTGTCATGTGACCGAATGCATTCCACTACGGAGGAGTTTTGGTTCCTGGCCGTCTGGTTCCCGGCCGTCTCTGTCTGAGCATTAACTCGGAACTGGGAACTCTGAAAATCTCCAACTTCAGTGCGTTCAAGACAGGTGAGAACTTGGGGAAAAAAACAAGCTCCGACTGGGAAAAAGAGTTTTCAACGATCATCCAACTCAGAATTCCAACTCTGGCCTCTTTCTAGAGCTCCAACTTTCCGACCTGAAGATCACCGACATCATGATTTGACCTCGTATTTGTCAGAGTTCCCAGTTGTCTTGAAGGCACCATTAGTGCTCTCGTCTGCATTAAACCCAAATATCGATCCAGGTTGGATGTGACAGCAGAGGTGAGCTGCACGCTGTCGACCCGCCCCACCCATCTCAATAGTGGTGGTGAGGTAAGAGACATTATGTCAGACTCATTTGAAATTGACTGTCAGAGCCCCACATTAACAGTATGGGATGGTGAGTTGAGGAGACAATCAGAAATACTGTAATCTGTTTTTCCATTGACTGCCATAGACCCAAATAAAAAAGTAAACATTGGCTCATAACTACATTTTTACATGGTCGGGTATTCAGATATCAAAACGTGGTCCAAAAAGTTTAGGAACCCCTGGATTATGGGAAGAATTTAGAGTGAGTGAAACAGGGGGAACTGCACCAATCCTTTCCCTGCCTAAATCCACACCCCTACCCTGGAACTAGTTCAGCTAAGCTAACTAAAGCATTCAAAACTAATGCATTGAGCTAAGGCTAACTGTGGCAACCTAGCCCTTACCCTGGCCCAGGGATAAGCTAAGCTAACTGAAGCATCCAAACTAATGCATTGAGCTATTAAAGGGTAACTTTATCAGAATGTGTTGACAGCAGGCAAAACCACAGGAAACACTCCACGGCGTACAATTCAACCAAGTTGTCTGTGTCATATTTGCTTTTACTCACTCTTATTATTATGTTTGGAAAAACAAACAAACACTTTTCTATAAGGCAGTGTTTCTATCCCTCCATCCCTCCATCCCTCTATCCAATAATCTCCCCATCCCTCTTTTACTCCCTACATCCCTCTATCCATTCTTCTATCCCTCCATCCCTCTATCCATTCTTCTATCCCTACATCCCTCTATCCATTCTTCTATCCCTACATCCCTCTATCCATTCTTCTATCCCTCCATCCCTCTATCCATTCTTCTATCCCTCCATCCCTCTATCCATTCTTCTATCCCTACATCCCTCTATCCATTCTTCTATCCCTACATCCCTCTATCCATTCTTCTATCCCTCCATCCCTCTATCCATTCTTCTATCCCTACATCCCTCTATCCGAAAATCTCCCCATCACTATTTTACTCCCTCTATTCCTCCATCCCTCCATCTCTCTATCCATCCCTCTATCCATCCCTCTATCCATCCATCCATCCATCCGTGCTGGGGCCATGTTAATAAGGTTGTGGTGCGCTGCGGTCTCCTCCATCCATCCTTCCATCCCACCATCTGCACATCTATCCTTCTATCCCTCCATCTGCCCATCTATCCTTCCATCAATACTTGTGTGGTGTGTGAATCCCTCTCTGCGGTTCTCCACTGAACGACCTGGCTGAATAATAGAGTAGCTATCCCAGCCTCTGAGGACTGTGTTGGGCCAACAAACCACTGCCACGGTCCCTACCCTGGCTCTCAGACCACCAGCTCTTTCAATTAAGGCTATAGTATTTCAGATTCAGACATTACTGCCCGCCAAGGATAATGGACGATGGGGATATGGAGAGAGGCTGGAGGATTGGTCTCTAGTGCTCTGTTCATCCAAATAAGCTGGTTGGTGTTCGTGTGCTCTCTCTCTCTCTCTCTTGCACTCTCTCGCACTCTCTCTCTCTCTCTCTCGTTCAGAAGTTGCTCTTTAATACTGATCTAAGCCTCAGTTTTGCTTTTCTCCCTTAATGGTAGCCTAAAGGAATTAATTAGTATTTCAGGAGAGTAAGATGTAAGCTGATGCTATATCTGTGTGTTGTTGCGTGTAGGATCTACAGGCCCATCTATCATCTATCCATCTATCATCTATCCAGTACCCTGCCGCTCTGCCTCTCTGGTTGCCTCTCTGGCTGGCTACTTCTCTGCCTCTCTGGCTGGCTGCCGCTCTGCCTCTCTGGCTGGCTACTTCTCTGCCTCTCTGGCTGCCGCTCTGCCTCTCTGTCTCTCTGACACTGCAGCATCCTCCTCCTCCCCCACCCCCCACCCCTCATTCTCTCATCCCCCGCCCCTCTCCTCCACTACCGGCTTTTAAATGCATGACGCTTTCCACTTGCATGCTGCCTGCAGGCCAGACTACCATCTCTCTCCCTCCTCTTTCTTTCCTCCTCTCCTTACCATCTCCTTATCATCACCTTACCATCTCCTTACCATCTCTTTACCATCTCTTTACCATCTCCTTACCATCTCCGTACCATCTCCTTACCATCTCCTTACCATCTCCTTATCATCTCCGTACCATCTCCTTACCATCTCCTTCTCATCTCCTTATCATCACCTTACCATCTCCTTATCATTTCCTTACCATCTCCTTATTCTGTTACAGGCTATGGTAAATGGTCAAATGAATTGTGCAGGACGCAGCAGCATCCGATGGATGTAGCCTATTAGCATGTTAGTTTGAGGTTGAGGATGAAAACTTCACCTATATCTGACAGAAAAGAGGGAGGAGAAGGAGGGGCTGAGAGGAGGAAGAGGAGGGAGACGAGTAGGCCAAAGTGAGCCAGCGAAGCATCAGTCCTCCTCAAGTCAATAATGACTACAAGATTTGAACCATGCTACAGAAACATCACACCGGGGTATAAATGGGTTTAGGCTATTCACCAAAACTGCCCCACAATTAGTCAAAAAGAAATACGCTAATGATTTGACTTATCATTTATCATTTAACCTCATCTATATAAACCACGTTGTTGGGATATATAGGCCTAGGCCCCTATCAAAACAGATCACAATGTGTAACGGTAGGATAAACACCTTAGTCTATAAACTATAGAGGGATTGATTCTAGCATAGAAGAAGAAAAACATCCCCTTGACACACACACACACACACAACATTTCCAAAGGCTATAGCGCAATTAGTGCATCTGTGATGTGCATTAAAAATCTGTTTCATAACAAAAGTCCCCATTTGTTTCATCCGCAGCCAGGTTGAAATTCCCCTTCCTATACTCACTCGACCAGACCAAAGCATCGCTAGGTGACATTCAGTCATAACGACAGGGTATGATGCTAAAGGCCGACATCTTCGGTAGTTTAGCACATAGCTAAACTACAAAGAAACAGGAGAACCTAGCCTATTGGATTGGCATATGCCTGTATATATATATATATATATATATATATATATATATAATATAAAATAAAATATAGGCACCAAATCTCTTATTCAAAACAAAGATTAGTTTATGCATAGGCTAATTATTTTCTGAGACACTCATGGGCTAGCTGTAGGCTACATGTGGCGACAACAATGCATAGCACAATGCCTTTGTTCAGTCCGGTGGCAAACAACGCAGACGCTGAACACAATTCTGGCCCCAGACAATATACAATTAACGCTTTTCTTCCACTGTTGGCGAGGAATATGAAACATTGTTCCAATACAGCGAGTGTCGTGCAAGGTGCAGAAACAATGTAACGATTTGGCGTGTGTGTCTGTGTGTGTGTCTGTGTGTGTATGGGGGGGGTGAGAGAGAGAGTGTGTGTGTTGCAGCCTAACAAATTCACCAGCTGCTGATGTATCAATGCTGTATCACGTTTCATCGTCTTGTCTATGGGGTCAAGTGAATGGCTACATGTTTTTATTTGTGGTCTAAAACGGGATATGGACACACACACACACAAGTCACACGCACCAATCTCGACCAATTGAGCGAAGGTATTCCGGCCACATATTTCCGAGTGTCGCCACAGCTATAAATGAATAGCTCAGCCTTAACAGAGAGTGAGTGACTGGCCATGTTGTCAGTAATGGCCAAATAACTGTTACCCTCCGATCCGTAGCGAGGGTCATTACATCCATTGGTTTAGCGTCAATACTTTACAAATCACATCCCTTTCTCCCTCTCTCTCTCTCTCTCTCTCTCTCTCTCTCTCTCTCTCCGTCTACAGCTTTTAGAATAATCTAGTTCCCCATAGCCCTTATTATCGCCACTGCATGACAGAAGAAAAACCCCATAATCCTTCCACTGAGCAAACATATGACATCATCTTCCACAACATGGATGGATGGGGGGAATAACCTAAAAGCAGCTCGTAAATAAAACAGGAGCGTCTGCTGCTACACATCACGGCGGTAGGTTGGTTATAGGACTAGGCTACAGCAGCACCGTTATTCTGGCTATCTGCTAATGCTAGGCTAGGATAGCGGTTTCTACTTACCAGGTTGAGAACCGTTTCGACGATGTCCCGGTTGCTAACCTCGCCAACCTGAATGAGGCCGACCAGTACGGCGAATTTCATTTGGATATTCCTGATCGGCACGGCGGGGTTGATCACCCCGGCCGGGAGCACCGTGGAGCCGGATCCTGAGACCATCCTGTCCCCGATGGGAGCAGAGCCAGCGCCCGTAACGACCTGGGGCTGGCCGGGGCCCGGGGGATGGTCGACTCGGTCTCGGTCTGGATCCGACAGTAGAGGTGCAGAAGCTGGCTTCTCGCTCGACATTTCCTCTTTGGACACTGGAGAGGACGGAGAGAGGAGCGGCCGCTGGGGTCTCTCTCTCTCTCTCTCTCTCTCTCTCTCTCTCTCTCTCTCTCTCTCTCCCTCACACACACACCTGCTCTAGCCCTCAACCGTCAGTCCTTCTGCTGCATCAAATAAGACTACGGAGAGGCCGGGGGGAAATGTGGGGGATATTAAGGAATATTAAAAAGAAAGGGTCAATTATCCTCTCCTGTTCTTCGAATCGCACCCTATCCTCCCGATGGTGCGAAAGAAGGCATAAATAAAAACAAGTTATCTTGATGCTCGGCAGAGTGGTACCCTGTTCGTAGTATCGCCTCCCGTCTCTCTGTCTCTCCGCTCCGTCTCTGGCAGGCTGCAGTGCTCCATGCGGACGCCCCCTGTCTGCGGCACTGCGCGCTCGCCACGCCTGCGCACTGGAAGATCAGCGAGAGTCGCTGGAGCCCACCTACATAGCCTACATCAGCAACCTTTTGGTTTGCACAGCTCGTTATAACGCCTTCGTGACAACGTCTCAAGCACCGTTATAATGCCTCATTACATGTGTAATAACATGTCAAATGTAGGCATATGTAGGACAGGATGGGTAGGCCTAACTAAAGCTGATATGTATTTTAAATAGGCATATAGTAAAGGAGATTATTATGTCTCAAGACAGTTTCCTCCTTGGAAACAAAATGTTGGCTAAATTAACAAAATCTGTCATAAATAGTTAAACATGTTTGTAGAGCTTTCTTGACAATGTTATGACATTCGTAATCACACCGGGAAATATTGACTGCAGGCCAAATAAAACTTTAAATAACTGTGAAACAGAAGGGAAGCTCATTTAAAATCCATCGCTGTGCATTACTACAGTAGCATGACTGTCTATGTTAACAGCGAAAAATAACGTTTATTTTTGGGGAGTCATACTGAGACCAAGGTCTATTTTACAGATGAGCCCTGAATTACAGAACTGACAGAAAATACACATTTCAAAATATAAAAACAAATTCAAGAAGAAAGAAAGACACAGTCATAAAAAAACAAACACATTAATCAGTTATAAGGTCCCCAATCAGCTTTCTGAATTGACCTAGAGGCTCCAAACCATCACATTTAAGAACATTTTGTTCCACATATAAGGTGCAAGCAAACTAAAAGATGATTTATTTAACTCCGTAGAGACCAGAAGAATTTCCAGAGTTAACCATCCCTGAGACCATGGGTGGTAACTCATAAGTATAAAGTTTAGTAATTATGTTTTTTTTCAAATATTTTTTATTTCACCTTTATTTAACCAGGTAGGCAAGTTGAGAACAAGTTCTCATTTACAACTGCGATGAGGTAATAAAGGAACGTAGGCAATAAATAGTCCATGGTGGCGAAGTAATTACAATATAGCAATTTAACACTGGAATGGTAGTTGTGCAGTAGATGAATGTGCAAAGTAGAAATACTGGGGTGCAAAGGAGCAAGATAAATAAATGAATACGGTAGGGGATGAGGTAGTTGGTTGGGCTATTAACAGATGGGCTGTACAGGTGCAGTGATCTGTGAGCTGCTCTGACAGTTGGTGCTTAAAGCTAGTGAGGGAGGTAAGTGTCTCCAGTTTCAGTGATTTTTGTAGTTCGTTCCAGTCATTGGCAGCAGAGAACTGGAAGGAAAGGCTTTGGGGGTGACCAGTGAGATATACCTGCTGGAGCGCGTGCTACGGGTGGGTGCTGCTATGGTTACCAGTGAGATGAGATAAGGCGGGGCTTTACCTAGCAGGGACTTGTAGATGACCTGGAGCCAGTGGGTCTGGTGACGAGTATGTAGCGAGGGCCAGCCGACTAGAGCATACAGGTCGCAGTGGTGGGTGGTATAAGGGGCTTTGGTGACAAAGCGGATGGCACTGTGATAGACTGAGAGCGTTTAAGAGCAGTTGGAGGCCACGGAATCACCCGCAGCAAGAGCGACATCATTGATATATAAAAAGAAAGATAGATACAGTGGGACTTTTTGTAAAAGGGATTTATAAATGAAAACATAGCAATGTATCAACATCAAAGAGGACCAGCCATCTTCCTGGTAGAGAATACAGTGATTAGTACTAAAACTGTCACCCGTATTAAAACACAGTGCACTATGATAAACTGCATCTAACGGTGATAACGAGGTGGCGATAACGAGGTGGGAATAACGAGGTGGGGATAACGAGGTGGCGATAACGAGGTGGGAATAACGAGGTGGGGATAACGAGGTGGGGATAATGAGGTGGGAATAACGAGGTGGTGATAACAAGGTGGCGATAACGAGGTGGCGATAACGAGGTGGGGATAACGAGGTGGGGATAACGAGGTGGCGATAACGAGGTGGGAATAACGAGGTGGGGATAACGAGGTGGGGATAACGAGGTGGCAGCGACGTTCATATACAGTGGATGACGTCGCCATAGTCTAGGACCGATAGGAGGAACGTCGACTGAATATTCTGCTCTCTACTACACTGAACAAAAATAT
>QNTS01004552.1:47130-64555 GCA_003317085.1 Hucho hucho
TCTGTGTGTGTCTCTGTGTGTGTGTGTCTGTGTGTGTCTCTGTGTGTGTGTGTCTGTGTGTGTCTCTGTGTGTGTCTCTGTGTGTGTGTGTCTGTGTGTGTCTCTGTGTGTGTCTCTGTGTGTGTGGGTCTGTGTGTGTCTCTGTGTGTGTGAGCCTGAACTCAGAGCATCTGCTTGCAACAACACTATTGTAGCCCGCTGAGCTAATGGCATTAGGCTTTAGGTCTCATGGTTACTCATCATTTGCTGTGTGTGACTGTGTGTGTTTGTGTGTGGTAGCTTGGTAAACCAGACCCTATTCATCACCAAGGGCAGACATGATAATAGCCTGCCACACATACACACTGACAGCTATCAGTTAGTACCACCCACCCACCAGCCTACACACACACACACAGTAAGTCATCATTAATTCATCAGTGTGATTATTTATTCACTAATTACTTTATCTCTGTCTACGGTCAGGCTGGATTAACCAATCACAGCGGGAATAACAGTATTGCGCTCTCTCTCTCTCAAAAGGGAAAATGAATAAACATAAATATGTGTTGTATTTACAATGGTGTTTGTTCTTCACTGGTTGCCCTTTTCTTGTGGCAACAGGTCACACATCTTGCTGCTGTGATGGAAAACTGTGGTATTTCACCCAATAGATATGGGAGTTTATCAAAATTTGATTTGTTTTCGAATTCTTTGTGGTTCTGTGTAATCTGAGGGAGGTTAGGAAGTGCAGATCAGTTTCCACCTCGTTTTGTGGGCAATGTGCACATAGCCTGTCTTCTCTTGAGAGCCTGGTCTGCCTCAATAGCAAGGCCATGCTCACTGTGTCTGTACATAGTCAAAGCTTTCCTTAAATTTGGGTCAGTCACAGTGGTCAGGAATTCTGCCACTGTGTACTCTCTGTTTAGGGCCAAATAACATTCTAGTTTGTTCTGTTTTTTGTTAAATCTTTCCAATGTGTCAAGTAATTATCGTTTTGTTTTCTCATAATTTGGTTGGGTCTAATTGTGTTGCTGTCCTGGGGCTCTGTGGGGTCTGTTTGTGTTTGTGAACAGAGCCCCAGGACCAGCTTGCTTAGGGGACTCTTCTCCAGGTTCATCTCTCTGTAGGTGATGGCTTTGTCATGGATGTTTTGGGAATCACTTCCTTTTAGGTGGTTGTAGAATTTAACGTCTCTTTTCTGGATTTTGATCATTAGTGGGTATCGGCCTAATTTTGCTCTGCATGCATTAGTTTGTGTTTTACGTTGTACACAGAGGATATTTTTGCAGAATTCTGCATGCAGAGTCTCAATTTTGTGTTTGTCTCATTTTGTGAATTCTTGGTTGGTGAGCAGACCCCAGACCTCGTCTATAACTGATTCAAGTATTTTTTTACCAGATCCTAACTGGTATGTCAAATTTTATATTCCTTTTGATGGCATAGAATGTCCTTCTTGCCTTGTCTTTCAGATCGTTCACAGCTTTGTGGAAGTTACCTGTGGCGCTGATGTTAAGGCTGAGGTACGTATATTTTTGTGTTCTCTAGGGCAACAGTGTCTAGATGGAATTTGTATTTGTAGTCCTGGCAACTGGAGCTTTTTTGGAACACCATTATTTTTGTCTTACTGAGATTTACTGTCAGAGCCCAGGTCTGACAGAATCTATGCAGAAGATCTAAGTGCTGCTATAGGCCCTCCTTGGTTGGTGACAGAAGCACCAGATTATCAGCAAACAGTAGACATTTGACTTCAGATTCTAGTAGGGTGAGGCCGGGTGCTGCAGACATTTCTAGTGCCCTCGTTGATATATATGTTGAAGAGAGTGGGGCTTAAGCTGCATCCCTGTCTCACCCCTTGGCCCTGTGGAAAGAAATGTGTGTTTTTCCCTATTTCAACCACACACTTCTTGTTTGTGTACATGGATTTTATAATGTCGTATGTTTTTCCCCCAACACCACTATCCATCAATTTGTATAGCATGCCAAATTGAGCCAAAACGTTTTTGAAATCAACAAAGCATGAGAAGACTTTTGTTTTGTTTTGTTTGTTTGTCAATTAGGGTGTGCAGGGTGAGTACGTGGTCTGTCGTACGGTAATTCTGTAAAAAGCCAATTTGACATTTGCTCAGTACATTGTTTTCGCTGAGGAAATGTATGCCAGAGCTGAGGATGATGTTACCCCTTGTGTTGTCTTAAGGGTAAAAAATGACCCTAAATTATGCTTTTTCAACTTAAAATGTGATTACTTTTCCTAGAGTGACCCCAACATTAGAAAAAGTGAAACATCGCCTTTGTTCATATTTCCATGAAAGCTGTACACCACCAGGGTACAAAGATTGTCTTAGGGTCATTTTTGACCCGGGAGTTATAAAATAATTTACACACCACAAAGACACACACAAACACACACACAGACAATGAGAAATTGAGATTAGGTGTGCTACTGTATGTGTGTATGGTCCTTGTCACCATATGACAACCAGGGCAGGATGGCAGCACAAAATGTCATAAGGATGACCCCAGGGCCCACAAGACATGCAGTTGCCCATGCCCAGGACATCGCCTCAACATTCTACATGTTCATCACACCAGCCATCGAAAAAATAATCCTGGAGATGACAAATTTGGAGGGTTTCCGTAAATATGGAGACAACTGGAAAAAGATGGATGAGATTGACCTGCGTGCCTACATAGGGCTGCTAATCTTAGCGGGTGTGTATAGGTCCCGAGACGAGGCTACATGTAGTCTCTAAGAGTGGAAGGGTGATTTTCCGTGCGACGATGCCACTGAAAGTGGCAGACACACACACGATTTGATAACCGTGAGTCAAGACCTGCAAGATGTGTGAGAGACAAACTGGCGGCCATAAGAGAGGTCTGGGAGAAGTGGGTGGAGCGTCTGCCATACCTCTACAACCTGAAGTAACAGTGGATGAGCAACTGGTTCCATTCAGAGGTACATTTTTATTTTCATATCTGTTGACGTGTCTTTGGCTATGCCGGATTAAGTGATATGACATGCTATTCTATAAAATAATTTCTCTGTAATTAATATTACCTGATTAAACGTCCCTGGTGGACGGAACCGATTTGACGTCTGGTTACACAAAGAGAGGGGGTTCGGGCTTGAATGAAAACGCGGGAAGACTGAGGAACAACAGGATTTGGTCTCTATCGGACCTTATGAAGCCATGCTATCGTAAATACAGAATCTTATGCATTCTAAATAACCGCCCATTTGGAAAACGAAAATGCAAGACATATTTACTCTGAGCTGTGCCTCGATAGATTGGTCGTAGATGGAAGGCTGGGTTGCCCAGCTGAGATCTCTTGTCCTTTGTCGAATGTCTGGTGTTACATCATGCGTCCTTTCCTAGCCCACTTTCACAACGGCTAGGAGGTATCACTTCTGGAGTGAATAAGAGTTCAAAGTTCATACCAAGTTGCCATACTTTTAAGTTCATGCTATATTCTGGCTGGTATAGTCGAAATTCATCCTTTTGGTGTGTCGATCGTCACCTACACTTTGACCAGGATGATAATTTCGTTATTATCTTAGTCCTTTTAACGTAGGACCGTCGTCCTAACGTCCTTGGAACACAAAGTTGAATTTTCGTCAACGGGCTTATATAGTAGTGGGAGAGAGAGGCGTTTTTCATAGGTTACACATAATGTCAGTTCACTTGGGCGGGGCCACATAGTGAGCAGACTTTTTACTCTATGAAAATCATTCTCTCATTTAGGAGCTAAAATTACATATAATCTTTCCACAAATACTTTCATATTTAAACCTCTAAATTGCACAACAATTCCATGTGAATCTAATAACTAAAATGTGTCGACTTTCCAAGATACAGTTTATGTCTTCCTATCATCAGTAATAATGTCTCGGATGCCAACTGATCTGACATCATATTCTCTTAAGTACCAACGCATCTTTTCAGCTGGTTGGATTACCGAAATATGGTTCCTTTCCCCACCCTTTTGATGTTACCAGACTCTCTCTATGTTAACAAAGGGATTTGAAGAGTCAACTCTATAGAGTAGAGAGAGAGGAAAGGGGGAAAGGTATTTATGGGGGTCATAAACCTCGCCAACAGGCCAACGTCATGACACTGTAATGTAAGTGATTTTCACTGCTAATTTTATTATGTATTGCTGTAATATCATTGATTTATGTGATTGTTTTCTGTGACACTGATACTAATTACTCATAGTAATCTCTTTTGTCAAAAGGTCACTGTCCTTTCCGGCAGTATATGCCCAGCAAGCCAGCAAAGTATGGCATCAAGATATGGGTGGCCTGTGACGCACAATCCAGCTACGCTTGGAAGATGCAAGTCTACACAGGGAAGCCGACCAGTGGAGACCCAGAGAAGAACCAGGGGATGCGGGTTGTGCTTGATGTGACAGATGGACTGAGGGGGCACAATGTCACGTGTGACAATTTCTTCACCTCTTATGAACTCAGCAAGCAGCTCCTGAAGAGGAAGATCATCATGGTTGGCACAGTTAGAAAGAACAAGCCTGAGCTCCCCCCTGCAGTCCCCACAACAAGGGGGGGAGAGGTCTTCTCATCAACGTTTGCCTTCACCCCTACCACCACTCTAGTTTCTTACCTCCCAAAGAGGAACAAGAATGTGGTCCTCAGCACACTGCACAAAATGGCTGAGATCGTGAGGACAGGAAGCCAGCCATCATCCTGGACTACAACCACAACAAAGGAGGCGTGGACAACCTGGACAAGGTGATTGGAACTTACAGCTGCAAGAGGATGACTGCCCGCTGGCCCCTGGTCATCTTCCATAGCATCATTGATGTGTCCTCAAGCAATGCCTTCGTGATATGAAACAAGATCAACCCTACCTGGTTGCCTGATAAGCAAAACAAGAGGAGAGTGTTCCTGGAGCAGCTGGGAAAGGCACTTGTAACCCCACACAATCAAAGAAGGGAGTGCTTCCCCCACACAGCAGCCTCTGCAGCGCTTGTGAAAGCTGTTCAGGGGGCTGAATCTTGTCCTGATCCACCCGCGGCTGTAGCTGGGGCAGGCAAGAGGAGGAGATGCCAATTCTGCCCCCCATTGAAGGACTGTAAAACAAATACTATGTGCTGCACATATGAGAAATACATCTGCAAAGTCCATGCACACACACTTGCATATTGTCCTACATGTGCTAATTAGAGTTGATTTGATTTATGTTCTTCACATTTTTGTTTTATTTTATTCTTATTTATTGTTGCTGTTTATACACCTTGTGGGTGGGGGCAATGGTTAACCTCTTTGCGCTAGGTGGGACGGTCACGTCCCACATCGACAATATCCAGTGAAATGCAGAGCGCCAAATTCAAATGACAGACATTCTAATTTTAAACATTCATGAAAATACAAGTGTTGCACACCATTCAAAAACGTAGAATCTTGTTAATCTAACAGCGTTGTCAGATTTCAAAAAGGCTTTACGGCGAAAGCAGAACATTTGATTGTCTGACGACAGCGCCCCGCACACATATTCAATCTACATAATAACATAACCAGCAGAGGTGTCACAAAACTCAAAAATAGCATGAAGTAAATCGCTTACCTTTGAAGATCTTCATCTGATGGCATACCCAAGCGTCCCGGTTACCCAATAAAAGGTCCTTTTGTTCGATAAAGTCCCTCTTTATATCCATAAAGCTCCGTTTGGTTGGCGTGTTTTGTTCAGTAAACCACCTGCCCAAAGGCGTTCATCCATGCAGACAAACAATATCCCAAAAGTACTGGTAAAGTTCGTCGAAACAAGTCAAACAGTGAGTCAAACAGCAATTCTAATCAATACTCAGATACCCTAAAATGAATATAAACGATAACATTTCAGACGGAATATAGCCTGACGAAAAGAATAGAGCACGCTCCCTGTTACGCGCGAAATCCATAACAGTACACTTGAAGTGACCTCAGGAAGAACTTCTCTTACTCCTTGGTTATTCAAGATAAAAGCTTGAAACCTTTTCTAAATACTGTTGACATCTAGTGGAAGCCATAGGAACTGCAATCTGGGAGCTATTCCCCTATATAACCAATAGGCCTTCAATTGAAAACTGGTCACCTCAAAAAATCCCACTTCCTGGATGGATTTTGCTCAGGTTTTTGGCTGCCATATGAGTTCTGTTATACTCACAGACATTATGTTAACAGTTTTAGAAACTTCAGAGTGTTTTCTATCCAAAGCTACTAATTATATGCACATCCTAGCTTCCGCACCTGAGTAACAGGCAGTTTACTTTGGGCACGTTTTTCATCCGAACTTCAAAATACTGCCCCCTAGCCCAAACAGGTTAAAAAATGGGAGAAGGGCTAGTATATTGTAGTTGAATTCCTCATTGTACAGTATATAAGAATAGATCACTATGTTACCAAAAAAGTTCAAGACTGTTATTGTTTCCCTTCAATAATATGCATTCAAAACTACTTTCTGCACATTTCTGCTTCTTTCTTAGGCTATACAAGTGCTCTCTCTTTATGATGTTTACACCTATGCAGTACCAATAATAATAATAATAATAAACCTCTACTTTAGTAAGGAAAACAATTATGACAGGTGTGTTGTAATAAAAACGAGTGGTGCCCATTGATTAAATGCAGTCTTTCTGCATTGTGAAGAGGGAAAACCCAGATATTCACAAAGCTTGTGATGAATGACATTTTAGGGGTTTAGTGAAGGCGGGTCATTTTTTACCCTTGGGAGTATACGGAATGTTAAGACTACACAACTGTTAAAGAATTTAAGTTTAGCCAATTGGAATTTGTGGTCTGTATATTTTATCATTTCATTGAGGATACCATCAACCCCACAGGCCTTTTTGGGTTGGAGGGTTTGTATTTTGCCCTGTAGTTCTTTCAATGTAATTGGATAATCCAGTGGGTTCTGGTAGTCTATAATTGTTGATTCCAAGATTTGCATTTGATAATGTATATGTTTTTGCTGTTTGTTCTTTATTAAAGAGCGAAAAAGATTGGAGAAGTGGTTTATCCAAACATCTCCGTTTTGGATAGATAACTCTCAATTTTCCCAGAAGTGGTTAGATTCTATGGATTCTTCAATTACATTGTGTTGATTTCTGATGTGCTGTTCTTTCTTTTTCCGTAGTGTATTTTTGTATTGTTTTAGTGATTCACCATAGTGAAGGTGTAGGCTCAGGTTTTCTGGGTCTCTATGTTTTGGTTGGATAGGTTTCTCAATTTCTTTCTTAGGTTTTTGCATTCTTCATCAAACCATTTGTCATTGTTGTTAATTTTCTTAGGGTGTCTGCTTGAAATGTTTTGATTTTATAGGAAAGCTGAGAGGTCTGTTTAGGTTTTCTAATGCCAAGTTTTACACCTTCACTATTACAGTGAAACATTTTGTCCAGGAAATTGTCTAGAAAGGTTGAATTTGTTGTTGCCTAATAGTTTTTTGGTAGATTGCCACACTACTTTCCTTCCATCTATAGCAATTCTTAATATTATTCAGTTCCTTTGGCTTTGATGCTTCATGATTGAGCATTGCTCTGTTCAAGTAGACTGTGATTTTGCTGTGATCTGATAGGGGTGTCAGTGGGCTGACTGTGAACGCTCTGAGAGACTCTGGGTTCAGGTCGGTGATAAAGCAGTCTACAGTACTACTGCCAAGAGATGATCTATAGGTGTATCTACCGTAGGAGTCCCCTCGAAGCCTACCATTGACTATGTACAGACCCAGCATGCGACAGAGCTGCAGGAGTTGTGACCTGTTTTTGTTGGTTATGTTGTCGTTGTTGTGTCTAGGGGGGCATATGGGGGAGGGAATGCTGTCACCTCCAGGTAGGTGTTTGCCCCCCTGTGTGCTGAAGGTGTCAGGTTCTTGTCCAGTTCTGGGGCCTTATTTATTTAAAAAATCTTAGATTTATACTTGAACTTAGTCGTAAGACCATTTCTGACGGTGTGCTTGAGTTCGATTCATAAACAATACTGAGCATAAAAAACCTTGCTAATGCGGGTTCTAAGAAGCCCGTATGTAACTTACGCTCCTGTGATCTATAAATCTCAAATTAACTTAAAATTGACGGCCTCTGAATGTGCCTTACAATCAGAGATTTCCCCTTAGAGAATGCTAGCACAAATTAGGGTTTAGTCAGGAGTAGCCATGGACCAAAAGAGAAAAGCAAACTTTTTGGAAGACGAGATCACGGCATTGGTAGAGGAGATTGAAGACAAGAAACACGTATTATTCGGTGGACTAAATAGTGGGTTGACATAGCCAAACAGGAAGCTTGAGAGTGTGTCGCCGCTGCAGTGAACCAGGTGGGGCAGCAATACAGAACTGTGGCTGATGTGAAAAAGAAAGGGTCTGATCTTAAACTGCAAGGGGAAAAAAAGAATAGCTATACATAACCAGCAGGAAAAATCACTTGCGTCAAGTCTAGATTTATCGTATAGATAAGATCCTTTCTACGTCAAAGTAAGGTTTCATAAACAACTACTTATACGTGGTTTTCTGCATAAGTCATACTTAAGATCAAAATTGATCGTAAGTCCGTTTTATCAATGAGGCCCCTGGCGTTTAGGTCAACACAGACTAGTACATGTCCCTGACCCTGGAAATGATTGATCTCACCCTTCAGGATGGAGAAGCTGTCTTCATTATAGTATGGGGATTCTAGTGGGGGGATGTAGGTAGCACACAGGAGGACATTTTTCTCTGTTGAGATCATTTCCTTTTAAATTTCTAATAAAAAACATGAGCTGGCGCACACCCAGAGAAAATTATTTTATGTAGAGGTGCTGACTAATGGTGAATAAACCATAAGCTATGAAAATAAAGAGAGTCACACACTCTGTATATAAACTCCCATTAATTTATTGGGTGACTCAGACGTAAAATCTAGCCAGATGTAAAATTTTCCTGTTTTGACCAATTTAATAGAGTGGGTTAGGTCTGCTCTATATCAAATTAGCATACCCCCTGAGTCCCTTCCCTGTTTCACTCCTGGTAGTTTGGTGGACTGGACTACCAGCTCTCTGTAACCTAGAGGGCAACCAGTGGGTCTGTCTCCTCTATATCATGTTTCTTGTAGGATGACAATGTCTGTATTTCCAATTTCTTTCATGAAGTCTGGGTTCCTGCTCTTTAGGCCAAAGTCAGATGACCTCAGACCTTGTATATTCCAGGATGAGATAGTAAAAGCTTTGTGTTCCATAGTGTCTAGTGTTGTTTTTGTGTGGTTTAGGCCCGGACCATCACAGTAGGTGTGAGCAGAGCATGTTGATCATCTCATACAGTGCCTTGCAAAAGTATTCATCCCCCTTGGCGTTTTTTCCTATTTTGTTGCGTTACAACCTGTAATTTAAATAGATTTTTATTTGGATTTCATGTAATGGACATGCACAAAGTAGTCCAAATTGGTGATGTGAAAGGAAAAAACAACTTGTTTCAATTTTTTTTTTAAATAAATAAAACTGCGTGCATATGTATTCACCCCCTTTGCTATGAAGCCCCTAAATAAGATTTGGTGCAACTAATTACCTTTAGAAGTCACATAATTAGCTAAATATAGTCCACCTGTGTCACATGATCTGTCACATGATCTCAGTATATATACACCTGTTCTGAAAGGCCCCAGAGTCTGCAACACCACTAAGCAAGCGGCTCTATGAAGACCAAGGAGCGCTCCAAACAGGTCAGGGACGAAGTTGTGGAGAAGTACAGATCAGGGTTGGGTTATAAAAAAATATACATCCCACGGAGCACCATTAAATCCATTATTAAACAATGGAAAGAATGTGGCACCACAACAAACCTGCCAAGAGAGGGCCTCCCACCAAAACTCACAGCCCAGGCAAGGAGGGCATTAATCAGAGAGGGAACAAAGAGACCAAAGATAACCCTGAAGGATCTGCAAAGCTCCACAGCGGAGATTGGAGTATCTTTCCATAGAACCACTTTAAGCAGTACACTCCACAGAGCTGGACTTTACGGAAGAGTGGCCAGAAAAAAGCCATTGCTTACAATTGCACTACAAAGTATTGACTTTGGGGGGTGGTGAATAGTTATGCACGCTCAAGTTTTCAGTTTCTTTGTCTTATTTCTTGTTTGTTTCACACAAAATAATTGTGTTTGGGCATATATTTTCCATTTGACTCAATGAGGAGAACAATCTGTGGCTTTTGTGTGTCGTCAGTGGATGTCTGGGGGTTGTCAAGAGGGCTTGTCAAGAGGGCTATCAGGGGGGCTGACAGGAGGGCTGTTAGGAGGNTGTTCCTCTCCCTCCTCCTTCACTACTGTTAGCTGTGCCATGTGTTCCTCTCCCTCCTCCTTCACTGCTGTTAGCTATGCCATGTGTTCCTCTCCCTCCTCTTTAAGTTCTCTTACCTCAGTCCGTAGAGCAGCCAGCTCTCTCAGACAGCAGTCCATCACCACCTTCTGTCCTCTGGGTCTTGTTGGGCTGGTCTCTCTTTGTCTTTCTCTCTCTTTCTCTCTTTCTCTTTTATTATTTTTATTTATTTATATATATATATATATAAGAAATAGGGTGCCATTTGGGACTCTACCCTAGATTCCTGATACCCACATTCTTAGTCCCACATCACATGGTGAGACACGGCCCTCTCGACATGACAAAACATATATTTATTGGATATAAATAATACAAAATATATTGTTTCAGTCTAAGCAGACCTTCATCAAACAGCCACTTAGAAACATCAACAAATGTAATATAATATAGTTATGGTCAACAGTAAACTATATTGTGCTGCATGTCTAGCCAAAGATTAATAATAATCTACTCTACTATTCTGTCTATTCAGCTCTTTAAAAAGACCTACAGGTTGTACATCAGGTCAACAGTGCCACTTAGTGGCCATGCTGATGAATAGCTAGTGGGAGAACAGTCTGTCGTGATGTACGTAATGTGAAAATCAGTGGTGGATACTGTGTGTTAGTGCTTCGAGAGTGGGAGAGTGATGTACACTCTCATAAAAGGTTATATTCAAAACACAAAGGGTTATATTCAGCTGTCCCTGTGGGAGAACCCGTAAAATCCAAAAGCGTTCCACGTAGAACCATTTCCATAGAGGGTTCTTCATGGAACACTTTCGAGCACTTTGTTTTCTTAGAGTGTTATAGGACTGAGTGAGGAGGTTTGGTCACCTCTGGGTCAGGGAGGTGACATCCTAAGTCTGAGAGCTGATGTGTGTCCAGGCCACAGGGCATCGTTGCTTGGCCCAGTAAGGTTCATGCTCTGATGAATGTTGCTCCATCTAAAAGACAAACAACTCCAACAGGGTTGACTAGTAGTCACACTCAGAGCCTGTAGTTTATCAGACGTTCAGCTGGTTTCAGTAGCTTTGTTCTAGACGGACGGACAGATAAAAAAACACACACACACACACACAGAGCGAGAAAAGAGAGAGAAATGAAGGGACAAAGATAAAGAAAGAACTCAGACTCCAGTTGTATTTTTTTAGAAGTTTTATTCTCCCCTGAAGAAACAAACAGCCTTGTATCTTCCACCCTGTTGACCTTAACCTGGTCACAGATCTGGTCCTGTTGACCTTAACCTGGTCACAGATCTGGTCCTGTTGACCTTAACCTGGTCACAGATCTGGTCCTGTTGACCTTAACCTGGTCACAGATCTGGTCCTGTTGACCTTAACCTGGTCACAGATCTGGTCCTGTTGACATAAACCTGGTTCCAGATCTGGTCCTGTTGACATAAACCTTGTTCCAGATCTGGTCCTGTTGACATAAACCTTGTTCCAGATCTGGTCCTGTTGTCATTGACCTGGTCCCAGATCTGGTCCTGTTGACATAGACCTTGTTCCAGATCTGGTCCTGTTGACATAAACCTTGTTCCAGATCTGGTCCTGTTGTCATTGACCTGGTTCCAGATCTGGTCCTGTTGTCATTGACCTGGTCCCAGATCTGGTCCTGTTGTCATTGACCTGGTCCCAGATCTGGTCCTGTTGTCATTGACCTGGTCCCAGATCTGGTCCTGTTGTCATTGACCTGGTCCCAGATCTGGTCCTGTTGTCATTGACCTGGTCCCAAATCTGGTCCTGTTGTCATTGACCTTAGCCTGATTCCAGAACTGGTCCTGTTGTAATTAACCTTAGCCTGGTTCCAGATAAGGTTGTGCCGTCTCTGACAAGGCATTGTCTTACATCAGATAGCGTGATGATTCTGTCTGCATTGACTGGTTGACGACTGCATGTCGTCTAGGAATGAAGCCACCTGCCGGGGGACAAGTTGTCATGACAGCATACACAGCCACCCTGTTTCCCTCTGACAGCATAAACAGGTCTGGGACCAGACTAAGTTAAAGCCTGGTATCAGCCACCCTGTTTCCCTCTGACAGCATAAACAGGTCTGGGACCAGACTAAGTTAAAGCCTGGTATCAGCCACCCTGTTTCCCTCTGACAGCATAAACAGGTCTGGGACCAGACTAAGTTAAAGCCTGGTATCAGCCACCCTGTCGTCCTCTGATCTCCTCAGCTATCTCCTCACATTTACCCATAATCCCCTATGGCTCACGTCAGAATCAAGTACACTGTTCCCACGCAAACAGCATTCACAGAGCATGGTGGTACTATAGCAACACCATAGCAACATTACAGTTTAGCTGTGCCATGGTAACTCCGTGGTAAAGCCATGGCGATACCATAGCAACGATCCAGTTTAGCGCCGCCATAGTAACGCCATGGCAATACCATGGTGATCCTATAGCAACACCACGTCAACCCTACAGCAACCTAACACCATGGTATCATCATGGTGATGGCACTGCTATGGCAATACAGTATAGCATTAGTAACGTCACGGTAACGGCATGGTACAGTTATATTATAATACATTAGATAGTTACGGTATTGCTTTAGGACATGTGATATTACAATAACATCAGCATATCAATATGATAAAGTCCTGATGGGCAATGAGAGACATTTTCATCTGCTGGTACAGAGAGCATCACATATTTACACTGTGTGTACAGACTAACACACGCACGCACACACACACACACACACACACGCACACACACGCTTCCCAGAAGCAGTGAAATGGATAAATGTCCTAGACATTGTATAACAGGATAACGAAAAGCAACGATTATACAACAACAACGATGACGTCATAATATTAAAATAACAATAATACAATAGATAATATAATTAACACAGACAATAAAGATGATAGTAATAATAATGTGAATAATAATGATAGTAGTTTAAAAGGACAGTGATGCTGATGCTGAGAGCAAGGATAAAGCTTTAGGAACCAGGGGCCCAGATTCACAAAACCTTTTTAAGAAGAAATGTCTTATAACTGTCATTTTTTTCCTTAACTGTAGACTTATGAAGAAAGTTAAGCAAAGTTGATATTCCTCAAAAGGGTGATTAGCAATGTTATTGGTCTATTTTTAAGAAGTTAAGAAGAAATTAGATTCCTGAAAATACAGTTTTGGGATTTGTCCTTAATTCCAAGATAGCTAAACCCTTGTCTTAAACTCAGGGCAGTGAGAGAAAAATCTCATGAAAGCAACTGAACATGTTTCATTCACTCACAAACATCATCTGAAAGTTTCAGTATTGATTATTTTCAACCCAAGAACATGTTTAAGAACAGTAATCTCAGTAGGAAACATGCTAACATGATTACCATTGTTAGCTAGATAGCTAGCTAAACCGGTTGCCTAGCAGCAAAGATCTTAAGAAGATTTGTAAGAGGATATTCGAGGAGTTCGTAAGATAATTATTAAATCTTAAGATATTGTTGAGGAATTTTTCTTAAGCAGCTTCTTAAGTTTTTACGTAAGAAGTGTTTTGTGAATCTGGACCCAGATCTGTATTCAAGTTCAATCTAGAACATTCCAAATTCCTGGTTCTGAATTCTAGATTATTCAGTGTCACTGATTCAAAGTTCTAGATCGTTCCGTATCCCTTGTTCCAAGTTCAATATTGTTCGGTGTCACTGGTTCTACATTAGATTGTTCCAAATCTCTGGTTCCAAGTTTTAGAAAAGGATTTCTTAAACTATGGGTCGGAACCCAAAGTGGGTTCTGGGCATGTGAGAGGTGGGTCGCGAGTTATAAGAATACATCTATCCTCACACACTTCTTAAACTGTTCGGGCTAGGGGGCAGTGTTCGGAAGTTCGGAGAGTCTGGCGTGCCCAAAGTAAACTGCCTGTTACTCAGGCCCATAAGCTAGGATATGCATATAATTGATAGATTTTGATAGAAAACACTCTGAAGTTTCTAAAACTGTTACAATAATGTCTGTGAGTATAACAGAACTGATATGGCAGGCGAAAACCCGAGGAAAATCCATCCAGGAAATGTGAATTTTTCATGTGACTATTTTTCCATTGGAAGCCTATTGACTATACTGGGTTTCAGCTCCCAGATTGCAGTTCCTATGGCTTCCACTAGATGTCAACAGTCTTTAGACATTGTTTCAGGCTTGTTTTTTGAAAAACGACAAAGAATATGAAGTTTTAGGAAGTGGTCTATGGGAACGTGCACTTCTGTTTTGCGCGCCTGACTGTACGCGCGCTCTTCGTTCTTTTTCTTTTCTATTGAATACATTATTGTCCGGTTGAAATATTATAGTTTATTTTGATATTTGACAACCTGCGGATACATTAGCAACATCGTTTGACTTGTTTCGACGAACTTTACCGGTACTATTAGTCAGCATGTGTAACAGTATAGCTTCCGTCCCTCTCCTCGGACCCTCTGCACACATCGACAACTGACACCCACGAAGCAACGTTACCCATCGCTCCACAAAAGCCGTGGCCCTTGCAGAGCAAGGGGAACAACTACTTCAAGGTCTCAGAGCAAGTGATGTCACCAATTGAAATGCTGTTAGCGCGCACCCCGCTAGCTAACTAGCCATTTCACACCGGTTACACATGTTTTGAACGCCTTTGAGCAAGTGGAATACTGAACAAAACGCGCCAACCAAACAGAGTTTTTTGGATATAAAGAGGGACTTTATCGAACAAAACAACCATTTAAAGTGTAGCTGGGACCCTTTGGATTGCCAACAGAGGAAGATCTTCAAAGGTAAGCAATTTATTTTATCGCTATTTTTGATTTTTATGACACCTGTGCAGGGTATGAATTTATGCTAATGGAGGAAGTATGTGAGGCGCTGTCCTCAGACAATCAAATGCTATGCTTTCGCCGTAAACCTTTTTGAAATCTGACAACGCTGTTAGATTACCAAGATTCTAAGCTTTTGAATGCTGTAACACACTTGTATTTTCAAGAATGTTTAATAATACGACTTTTGTATTTTGAATTTCGCACTCTGCAATTTCATCGGATGTTGTCGAGGTGAGACGCTACCGTCCCACCTAGCCCTAAGAAGTTTTAATTTGGGTCGTTGGAGGACTATTTGGGTCATGGGAGGACAGTCAATTTCTGAAAAAGTTTAAGAATCCCTGATAGATTGTTCCATATTTCCTGTTTATACATTTTATATCAACAGTCGTTGTTCCCTGGTTCTAGGTCGCTGCTTCCAGAACCCTGGTTCCTAGTTATAGGTCGAGCTAGTCTTCCCCCTTGCTTCCTCGGTTCCCTGGTTCTAGGTTCCCTGGTTCTAGGTTCCTATGGTTCTAGTTCCATGGAACTAGCCCTTTTGTTCAAGCTTCTAGGTCCATGAATCTAGGTCCAAGCCTTTAAGGTCCACGGTTCTAGCCCTCCTGTTCTCATGTGTTTTTTTACAGCAACTTCTCTCTGGTCTTCTGGTCCTTGGGGCAGTGCTCCCTGGCGGTGTAGCCCAGCCTCATGCCTTGGTCCTGGGGTTCAGATCTTGGTCTCGGGGCCCGGGGGGTCTGAAGGGAGGAAGGAGGAGCGGATCCTCTGGGCCTCAGAGACACACAGGTGACCAAACACCTTGTTGTACCACTCTGGAGACCTACCCCTGAACACAGCAACAACATGGGTTAAAACACCTTGTACCACTCTGGAGACCTGCCCCTGGACACAGCAACAACATGGGTTAAAACACCTTGTACCACTCTGGAGACCTACCCCTGGACACAGCAACAACATGGGTTAAAACACCTTGTACCACTCTGGAGACCTACCCCTGGACACAGCAATAACATGGGTTAAAACACCTTGTACCACTCTGGAGACCTGCCCCTGGACACAGCAACAACATGGGTTAAAACACCTTGTACCACTCTGGAGACCTACCCCTGGACACAGCAACAACATGGGGCATGTCTGTGAATAGTAGAACCCACTGTTACACACATGCTCACGGACACACACAGCCTTACTTCAGATCGACTCTGCAGATGTGTGTGAGTCTGGACCTCCCGGTTCCGTAAGGTTCTAGAAGGTACTGTGATTCTAGAATCACTCCTCTGACTGATACCATGGCTGGACTGTCCTCATAGTCCACTGATACACACACCAACACACTGCAACCCTTAGAAATGCCACTACGCCATGACCTGAGAGAGAGGGTAGAGGCAGAGAGAGAGAGAGAGAGAGAGAGAGAGGGTAGAAGCAGAGAGAGAGAGACAGACAGACAGACAGACAGACAGACAGACAGACACAAAGAAAACACATCAGACAGTCAGTGAGACAAAAAGAGTGATAGAGATGAAAAGAAGAAGAGCCATGTCTGATCAAAGTGATTTGGTCTACTAACCTCAGTACCACGTAGTCAGTGTTGGGGTGTGGGGCCATGCTCTGCAAGCTGTACTGGTAGATGTCTGTCTGTCTGCCCAGGGTTTCCAGAACCTTCTCCTGCAGTACGTCTGTCTGCCACAGGGGGCGCTCCCTCAGCAACCTCTCCAACACCTCACTGGGTGTTGCACACACCTCCACACACACACGCCACCGCCGCAGCGGGTTACCATCACCCACCTAGAGTATAGAGAGACACACACACAGGCGTTAGGAAGAATGTGATTGTGGGTGTAGGTCCTTACAATATTATAAACTGGGTGGTTCGAGCCCTGAATACTGATTGGCTGACAGCCGTGATATATCAGACCATATACCATGGGTATGACAACATGTATTTGTACTGATCTAATTCAGTTGGTAACCAGTTTATAACAGCAATAAGACACCTCGGGGCGGTGGTGGTATATGACCAATATACCACGGCTAAGGGCTGTATCCAGGCACTCCGCGTTGCGTCTTGACGAAGAACAGTTCTTAGCCATGGTATATTGGCCATATACCACACCCCCTCGGGCCCTGGTGCTTCATTCTAATATGTCTGCGGTGTGTGTATGGTATGAGTGTGTGTATGGTATGAGTGTGTGTATGGTATGAGTGTGTGTATGGTATGAGAGTGAGTATGGTATGAGTGTGTGTATGGTATGAGTGTGTGTATGGTATGAGTGTGTGTATGGTATGAGTGTGTGTATGGTATGAGTGTGTGTATGGTATGAGTGTGTGTATGGTATGAGTG
>QNTS01004554.1:3610-14660 GCA_003317085.1 Hucho hucho
TTTGGCATCAACTCAACTCGCCGTGTTTGGAGGAGGAGGAATGCTGCCTATGACCTCAAGAACACCATCCCCACCGTCAAACATGGAGGTGGAAACATTATGCTTTGGGGTGTTTTTCTGCTAAGGGGACAGGACAACTTCACCGCATCAAAGGGACGATGGACGGGGCCATGTACCGTCAAATCTTGGGTGAGAACCTCCTTCCCTCAGCCAGGGCATTGAAAATGGGTCGTGGATGGGTATTCCAGCATGACAATGACCCAAACACACGGCCAAGGTAACAAAGGAGTGGCTCAAGAAGAAGCACATTAAGGTCCTGGAGTGGCTTAGCCAGTCTCCAGACCTTAATCCCATAGAAAATCTGTGGAGGGAGCTGAAGGTTCGAGTTGCCAAACGTCAGCCTCAAAACCTTAATGACTTGGAGAAGATCTGCAAAGAGGAGTGGGACAAAATCCCTCCTGAGATGTGTGCAAACCTGGTGGCCAACTGCAAGAAACATCTGACCTCTGTGATTGCCAACAAGGGTTTTGCCTCCAAGTACTGAGTCATGTTTTGCAGAGGGGTCAAATACTTATTTCCCTCATTAAAATGCAATTCCATTTATAACATTTTTCACATGCATTTTTCAGGATTTTTTTTATTTATTCTGTCTCTCGCTGTTCAAATAAACCTACCATTAAAGTTATAGACTGATCATTTCTTTGTCAGTGGGCAAACGTACAAAATCAGCAGGGGATCAAATACTTTTTTCCCTCACTGTAGCCTATATAAAAGGAAGAGAAGCTTAGGCCTAACTCAGAGAGATAGAGAAATGCCGTGGCATGCTATGACACCAACATGCATTTCTTCGTGTCAGATGGCTACTGCATCTGCTACACAGATATAAACATACAGAAAGAGGTTAATTCATACATTTTCTAACATAATATTTTGTATAAAAATAAGCATTATATTGTTAGATTATTGGAGTAGCTCTGGTAGTGCTGAAACAGTCTTCCTCACCTCAAGTTGACCTGCAGTAGCTAAAGCTTAATAATGGCCACACCATAGCAAACCTTCACAAACGTTTCTTAACTTTATTAGGGTAATATCAAAAGTAAGTCAACCCATTGTTTAATGAGAAAGTACAAGGGGATGAACAAATGTAAACCAGGGGAAAAACGTGTGCCCAATAAAAAAATATATATATATATACAAAACGTTTGACAACCCTCCTCTATTTTGGACCACCCCCGAGTACATTTTGATCTGTCCCTTACAGTGGCAAATTACAGGCAGCTACACTTCACATGATGTTTACTCAGCATTTTATAGTCTGGAACTGGGCATGTCATGTACTGTGTGTGGCCTGAATGGGTTATTGTGTATTGATCCACTGACTTTATATAGTCACTAGACTACGGCTACATATTGATTCTCAGTTATTCTTATTATATATATATATACATTGCCTTCGGAAAGTATTCAGACCCCATTACTTTTTCCACATTTTGTTACGTTATAGCCTTATTCTAAAATGGATTTTAAAAAAAATATCCTCAGCAGTCTACACACAATACCCCATAATGACAAAGCAAAAACAGGTTTTTAGAAATGTTTGCAAATGTATTAAAAATAGAAAACAGAAATACCTTATTTACATAAGTATTCAGACCCTTTGCTATGAGACTCGAAATTGAGCTCAGGTGCATCCTCCTTTCATTGATCATCCTTGAGATGTTTCTACAACTTGATTGGAGTCCACCTGTGGTAAAATCAATGATTGGACATGATTTGAAAAGGCACACATCTGTCTATATAAGGTCCTACAATTGACAGTGCATGTCAGAGCAAAAACCAAGCCATGATGTCGAAGGAATTGTCCGTGGAGCTCCGAGACAGGATTGTGTCGAGGCACAGACCAAAACATTTCTGCAGCATTGAAGATCCCCAAGAACACAGTCGGCTCCATCATTCTTAAATGGAAGAAGTTTGGAACCACCAAGACACTTCCTAGAGCTGGCCGCCCGGCCAAACTGAGCAATCGTGGCGGCAGGTAGCCTAGTGGTTAGAGAGTTGGGCCAGTAACCGAAAGGTTGCTGGATCGAATCCCCAAGCTGACAAGGTAAAAATCTGGCGTTCTGCCCCTGAACAAGGCAGTTAAACCACTGTTCCTAGGCCGTAATTGTAAATAAGAATTTGTTCTTAACTGACTTGCCTAGTTAAGTAAAAATATATATATTTTTTTAAATCGGGGGAGAAGGGCCTTGGTCAGGGACATGACCAAGAACCTGATGGCCACTTTGACAGAGCTCTAGTATTCCTCTGTGGAGATGGGAGAACCTTCCAGAAGGACAAGCATCTCTGCAATACTCAACCAATCAGGCCTTTATGGTAAAGTGGCAAGATGGAAGCCACTCTGCAGTAAAAGGCACATGACAGCCCAATGGGGTTTGCCAAAAGCCACCTAAAGACTCTCAGACCATGACAAACAAGATTCTTTGGTCTAATGAAACCAAGATTTAACTCTTTGGCCTGAAAGAGTTGGAGGAAACGTATGGAGGAAACCTGGCACCATCCCTACGGTGAAGCCTGGTGGTGGCAGCATCATGCTGTGGGGGTGTTTTCAGCAGCAGGGACTGGGAGACTAGTCAAGATGGAGGGAAAGATGAACGGAGCAAAGTAAAGAGAGATCCTTGAAGAACCAGCTCCAGAGTGCTGAGGACCTCAGACTGGGGCTGTTCACCTTCCAACAGGACAATGACCCTAAGCACACAGCCAAGACAGCGCAGGAGTGGCTTCAGGACAAGTCTCAATGTCCTTGAGTGGCCCAGCCGGAGCCCGGACTTGAACACAATTGAACATCTCTGGAGAGACCTGAAAATAGCTGTGCAGCAACGCTCCCTATCCAACCTGACAGAACTTGGGAGAATCTGCAGAGAAGAATGGGAGAAACTCCCCAAGAAGACTTGAGGCTGTAATTGCTGCCAAAGGTGCTTCAACAAAGTACTGAGTAAAGGGTCTGAATACTTATGTAAACGTAATATGTAAACCTGTTTTTGCTTTGTCATTATAGGGTATTGTATGTAGATTGAATATAATTTTAGAATATAGGCTGTAACCTAACACAATGTGAAATATTTTGGACACACCAACTCATTCAAGGGTTTTTCTTTATTTTTACTATTTTCTACATTGTAGAATAATAGTGAAGACATTAAAACTATGAAATAACACATATGGAATCATGTAGTAACCAAAAAAGTTTTAAACAAATCTAAATATATTTTAGATTGAAGATTTTTCAAAGTAGCCACCCTTTGCCTTGATGACAGCTTTGCACAGTCTTAGCACTCTCTCAACCAGCTTCACAAATGTCCTTTTAACAAGGCACAACTGTTAATTGAAATGCATTCCAGGTGACTACCTCATGAAGCTGGTTGAGAGAATGTCAAGAGTGTGCAAAGCTGTCATCAAGGCAAAGGGTGGCTACTTTGAAGAATCTCAAATATAAAACACTTTTTTGGTTACTACATGATTCCTTATGTGTTATTTCATAGTTTTGATGTCTTCACTATTATTTGTACAATGTAGGTGTGTCCAAACTTTGGACTGGTACTGTGTATATATATATATTATTTAGAAGATTGGTTTCACAACTATTGCCTTAATTCAATCATATGTGCAGCATCAAGTACATACTGTATATTATGCCATGTTTTATCCAGGTTTGGAAGTTACATCATACTAAACATGAGGAACACAAGCATGAGCTACACCTGCTATAACATCTGCTAAATATGTGTGTGTGACCAATACAATTTGATTTGTTTTGAGGGTCATTTGAATTCCATCAGTTCTTGGAACTAACGGATTCCGCACTGATTTGAATAGATAGAATTTAGTGTTATGGAACATCGGAACACCATTACAATGCCAGGGGTGGCATTGTCTATGACCAGATGTAGGTCTATAGGTCTGTGTACACAGAGAGCAGCTACCGGGTGTGCAGGCTTTTGCTCCAGCCCTGCTCAAACTCTATTTCATCAAAACCTATTCCCAGCTGTACTCTCAGAGACAGCATTATAAGGAGTCCTCATCACCATCATCACCACCTTCACCATGGACAACCGGACCCATCTCTACTCCCAGAGACAGCATTACAAGGAGTCCTCATCATCATCATCATCACCACCATCACCAAGGACAACCTGACCCATCTCTACTCCCAGAGACAGCATTATAAGGAGTCCTCATCATCATCATTGCCACCACCCTCACCATGGACAACCTGACCCTCAATTCCAGCCACTCCTCCTCCAACACCACAGAAGAAGTTGCCTTCGACCATTACACCCTCTACATCCTCCTCTCGGTCGCCACTGGTTCCCGTCCTGGGTCTCCCGGGCCACGCTCTGTTTCTATGCTCCCTCCCGGGTAAACACACACACGCTAGGAGACACACACACGCTCTCTCTCTCTCTACATCCTACTGGAACTTTCACCAAAGAGGAATACATGCCATGGCATGTGAAATGACTTGATCACCTGATTTGTAATACATTTGAACACAAACTAGCTTTGCAGGTGTTTCAAGCAAAGATAGGGTAGAATGCGTTTCTAAGTTATTGTGTTAAAATGAAATGTTATTGTGTAATTATTATATTTAGAAAATGTTTAACATTTACATTTCTGGTAATTACCAGTGATTTCAGGTAATCCTAGTGTCTGCTCCACCTTTGAGATCTTCACCCTCATCCTGGCCGTCATGGATCACTGAAGGGGGTCAACACTTCCTTTGTTTCATTTGGGTTCAACCATTTCAGCGGGCCTCTGTTGCTATATTGTCTGTGTGGACAGCTACCTCGCCGTGTGTCACCCACTGTTCTTTCTGAAAATCAAAAAGCCCAAGTTTCATCTGTCTGTGTGTTTTTCGGCGGGTTCCCTAGCCGCTTCGTACTGCCTCTCGCTGAAGTTCGCGAATGCCGAACGCAAGTGGATGGTCATCATGAGCCTCCTCTTCATCGCCATGGCAATCACCTCAAACTGCAACATACTGGTCCTTAAGTCCATTAGCCAATCAGGTCCAGGCAGACTGGAGTTCCACCCAATCAAAAAAGCAGGCCTTTAAAAAGTGCTGACTGTTTTTGTGTTGATTAGCATACACTACATTCCACCCCTGGTTGACTTTGTGTTAAGGTTCTATATCAAAATGTTGCAGCCCTACTCACCACTGACCTGTGTGGTCTACACGGTGCTCTCTATGAGCAGTTTCATCCAGCCTCTGTGTTATCTCATCCGGACTAGGAAACTGCCCAAGCTGCCGTGTCAACGTTTCCCCGCTGCGCCATCTTCCCTTCCTAAGACTGACAAAAGTGTAGAGAAATCCTGTCTCTTTACAATCCTGGGTTGTTATCGGGAGGTAGACCTGTGTCATGTTTATTAAGAAGAAAATGGAAGAAAATGGACTGAAACAAACTTGTCTAATAAGAAACGCTTTCTTAAGTTTTCAGTTACAACATGTTTTGATATGTGTGCATTAATGAAAGCGACCCTAATAATATTGCCTTCAAGACTATGTTTGTTGTCAAAGGATGACGTCTTTTAAGCCCTTTCACCTGTTTGGGGTACTGAAAGAAAGGAAGCCATGACAGAGTTTCGAGATGAAGCCATGCTCCGGGTCAAAGTTTCCCTTAGGTAGAGATCTAGGATCAGCTTCCCCTCCCCCAATCCTATCCTTAACCATCTTTCTGTTTCTCTGGTAACCATGAAAAGAGTATTGAGATGAAGCCCCAGTCTTTCTGTTTCTCTGGTAACCATGGAAAGAGTATTGAGATGAAGCCCCAGTCTTTCTGTTTCTCTGGTAACCATGGAAAGAGTATTGAGATGAAGCCCCAGTCTTTATGTTTCTCTGGTAACCATGGAAAGAGTATTGAGATGAAGCCCCAGTCTTTATGTTTCTCTGGTAACCATGGAAAGAGTATTGAGATGTGGTGCCCCGTCTTTTTTTTCTCTGAAAAGTAACCATGAAGAGTATTGACATGCGGCCTCAGTCTTTGTATAATGATAGCCTCGGGTAATGCCCTGTTTATAACCCGCTAATTAACCACTTAACTGCTCATTAATTCAACCTATTAATTGAAACACTGAGGGACCAATTAGAAGCCTTGTTAGGCAGAGATCTTGTTAAGACCTCGTTAGGGGAATATGCAGATGTGTTGTGAGCACTGAGCTCTGTAAATAGATACCGCAAAACATAATTAATTGAGACAAAACGCCAGGTGATGATGATTCAATGATATGACTGAAGGATATGTAGTAGAATGATTAAATGGATAGTTCACCAAAATTACATTGCTTACAGGGTAAGACAAAAACGGTCTATGTACAAGGTATGTCTATCTGGCTACTGTTTCAAATGTAAACTTTTGAAAGAATCTAATACTTCATTTTGTAATTTGGGCGAACTAGCCCTATATGAAGGTGCTTGGTTTCATGGTCGTTTGTACTAATTTAATCCAATTAGAGGGGTAATGAATAATGCCATATGTATAGTAACATTTGACAATGAAAGATGGCGGTTCATTTCTTTACGTTTTCTCTTTCTCAGCCTGTTGTCATCTTACTAATATCATCTGAAAATAAACTTTACAAAACGTAATAGAAATCACATGTTTATTTTGATTAAACAATCATGTATTTTTCCATGCTACTGTTAAGTACTTTTCAAAAGAAACATCTAAAAACCTTACAGTACCATGTTTATCAAATACAGCTCTTGATTGTTGTCCTATTTACAGTTGATAATAAAATGAACTACAGAAACAGTCACATACATCTATAGAATGTGGTATACCAAATCAGTATGTACATGAATCAACAGGCTTAGTACTGAAAAAAAGCTAGCACATCACCAAGTCAACCAATAATGCAATTGGAATGTATGTAGTCAAGTGCAATACATCAATACTATAATCACCCAGTTTCAAGTCCTTCATTATATGCAATTACATACATATTTCATAACACATCAATACATTACATTACTGTGTGATTTTGGCCTGTAACTCCTTCAAACTCTCCAGGCTGGCCTCAGGGCCATCCTCCGAAGTCACAAACCCAGGATAGGTGGCACTAAACTGGGCCTGAGGAGGTGGAGAGCCAGTAGTGGCGGTGGAGCCACCATCAACCTGGTGAGAGGAGAGCGGGGAGAGCAGAGGTATCAATTTAGCATGAGCATAGTCAATCTCAAACCCCTCGAATATCAACCCCACCCCCCATGCTCCAAGACCCTCTTCCAAAACCCTGGCCACCTTCTGGGTTGCCAGTATCAAACTTGTATAATCTGCCTCTTCGAGTCTAAATATATCCGAGGTCAGAGGTCGACGGGGGACCAGTACGGTGAGGCCGGGGGCGTTGGGGAAGGGGGTGAGGAATGCCACGTGTCCCTCATCCTCCCACACCCTCCACTGCTGCTCCTCTCCACGGACAATCCGGGAAAAGAGGCCGGGGTGCGATGGGTCTTCCCCCAGGAAGGTGAGGTTTGGTAGGGCATTGGGGGAAGGGAGCTGGGCCCGGATCTCGGCCTGGATCTCCTGGAGGCACGTGTCAGTCCAGCGAGGGCCGCTTTTAGAGGTGACGTAGCCGGGGTCGTGGTGGGTGTAGTGTTCATCTCCCGCCAGGTGGGGGCGCCACTCGCTGTCAAGGCCGTGTAACGGCAGCACCCGGATCTGTGAGTCAATAACAACAGGGACTGTTACTAGGCTACCTGTTCATACTAGAAAGGAGGACAGAAATATGGTGTTATCTAAACACAAATGTAATGTTTTTGTTCATCCATGTAAATTACTGCCAATTTTTATTAAAAACTAGATGAGACACAGAATAGAATTGAGTAGAATAAAATAAAATATAAAAGAGCAGAATAGAAGAGATTAAAATAGAGTAGAATAATAGTAAATTAGAGTAGAGTACAAACACAACAGACCTGGGGTGGACTGTTACTGTCTGGGTGGGGCCTGCAGACCAGGGCACATCTCTTCACCCCCAGCCTCTCACACAGCAAGGCCCCCACCTCCCTGGCCCCCAGCAGCAACCTCAGGTAGGCACCCTCACCCAGTCTGAAGAGACTGCCCTGAGCTGGGCTTGGTTCCTCACCGGGGCCCCTGGGGGTCTTCGGCTCCAGGATGGTAGTGCCTGTGATTGATATTCCATATATGAAGATAAAGATTATCCCAAATGGAACCCTATTCCCTATGCAGTGCACTATAGAGGGGATAGGGTGCCAGACAGCAAGATATAGTGGATGATAGTATACTATAGAAGGATTGCACAGTTCACTGTACATATTCAGTGGTTGCGTACCAACTGACTATCATAAAATGTAAAAGCAATGGATTGACCATGAGGTGTGTTACTTGGCTGGAAACCCGACAATTAATTAAATTGAATTCTACGTTGGGCAGAAATGAGTGTTTGAATCAGGACAGTTTCCTCTCACAACTTCTACAAGCCAGAATGTTAAATAAAATTGGTTGGTCCTTTTGGTTGGTATGTGAGACAATATACCCACAGGAAAGTATAATTCCATCAACTTTTCAAAGCGCAGGTAGTGCATTCAGATTCCTATCACCTGAAGCATGCGCACAAACAAAAATACATGCACAAGATAAAAATACATGCATACTTGCCGAGCTCTTGCACATGTTTACATGTTTGTGCGCATTGCATCAGGTGATAGGAATCTGAATGCACTACCTGCGCTTTGAAAAGTTGATGGAATTATACTTTCCTGTGGGTATATTGTCTCACATTGATTGAAAACACATATGCTATAAACAGTAGGCTATCTTTATATACGTGGCTTGTTTGTATCAACTGCAAAGACGTCGTCAACTTCATCTTCGTTGTCAACTTTTGTTCTGAATATATCGGTGGTCGTAGAGATGGATCAACCATGTGATTCTATGTTTAGTTGAGATTTTCTGTATATTAAGTGACACAGGAGGGCAAAACAAAGACGCTGTTCTACGAGTGGTCTGAGGCAGGCGTTAGATTACGAGCGTTTTCAAGTGCAGCGTTAATAACGATGGTTTAGGGAAACAGCTTGGATATTTAACGATGCGCCTACGAAAGTTCTAACGATTAACTTAGCCTTAAGATGCTTTTGGGAAACCGGCCCCTGGACCAGAGCTAGGTATTGTGGTAAAGAATATGCATCTACCTGGGGTCCAGGGATGGGGGTGGAGGTAGGCCACCAGCTCCTCTGTCTCCCAGATCACATGATGAGGTCGGGGGAGGGATGATGACATCCTGGTGGAGGAAGGGAGTGAGGGGAAAAGACAGGGGGAGGAAGAGAATGAGGGAAGGAGAGGGGGAGATAGAGAGAGAAAGATGGGAAATCTGTAATACAAGGACGTAAGAAGAGATGAGTGTCATCATGACATGCTGCACGTTGGGGTGGACCTGTCTCAATCAATGAGAGATTTTAAATAGACATGATGGCGCCGTACACATTGTTGAATTACTTCATGGAGCAAAACATTTATTTTAATAACTGAGCATTTTCTAAATTCAAACCCACCACCTGAAACTGGACACGGACATTCAAGTTAAGGTTGGTCGAAAACAGTACCTAACCTGTAACTCCCTGTAATGGATCTAAAAAATATTTGGTTAAATAACATTATCTGGTATAACTGTAGCTAGCATCGATGTTTGTCGACCTAATGACTTACGGTACCTTCTTAGAAACCGTGCAAGCACCATACAGCAAGAACGTGGGTTCAAAACGACTTCCGTTGGATCTTGGTGTTCATTTAAAAGAGTTCAGAATGATGGAGTTGGACGCTGTGTAACAGTGTCGTTTCTATCAAACCGTAACAACAACCTTAGTTCGGTCAACTTTCTGTTTCTCGTAAAAGCTGTGGCCGTGTTCGGGAGCATCAAACCCGTGATGCAAATGCTGACTGACTGATCTACAAATAATAATATCGTTATTTATGAATCAAGGTGATTTGTAGATCAGTCAGTCGGCTGCAATGTCGGAACAAGCCCAGTGTTTGCTGGTCACATGACAGTCTACGGTGATTCTGTTTTCATAAGAATTGGGAAGTGTAGTTTACAGTAAGGACGCCAGGGGGCACTCTAGCATTAGAGCTAAAAAGGCGGAAGGTACTGTACATTTATGAAATTAAGACTTGGAGACCTACTTTTATCACGAGTACATTTCTGTATGTTTGCTAGCATAACTTAAAAAGCACAACACAAATCAGACAATGGACGGAGAGAAAAACATTTTATTAAAGTTTACAAAGGAGGAGAACCCTAAGAGGACACAAATATGACCATTTTGGCATTGCAATTGTTTGTCTTTTGATGCTGTATTTATATTCATCATATTATCCAAAATGTTCACATTATCCGTGACGAGTTTACTTTGTATATCTTTATTGCTGATTGAGTCGAGGTTTGAACATATTATTACAGTACCTCTAGTCCTTCCTCCCCAGTTCTCTAGAAGTGTAGAATGACACCATACCACTGGTTCTTTCACAGTGACTCATAGTTGCCTTATACACACCTCTCGCTTACACACACACACACACACACACAGTCTAGAGACTCTAGTCTTGGGTCACTTTTTATTCATAAACACATATAATTAACATCGCTTTTATTTATATGGTAGTCTATAACGTTACATCGTAAACACAACCAGTATTTATGTGGTAGTGTCTATAACGTTACATCGTAAACACAACCAGTATTTATGTGGTAGTGTCTATAACGTTACCTCGTAAACACAACCAGTATTTATATGGTAGTGTCTATGACGTTACATCGTAAACACAACCAGTATTTATATGGTAGTGTCTATAACGTTACATCGTAAACACAACCGGTATTTATATGGTAGTGTCTATAATGTTATAACGTTACATCGTAAACACAACCGGTATTTATATGGTAGTGTCTATAACGTTACATCGTAAACACAACCGGTATTTATATGGTAGTGTCTATAACGTTACATCGTAAACACAACCGGTATTTATATGGTAGTGTCTAT